>JAQGCA010000933.1:0-21298 GCA_034698945.1 Protaphorura quadriocellata
TTGTTTGCCCAGTTTATTGGTTTAGCTTCATATGTCGTACGTCCTTTTCCTACATTTTGGTTATTTGGCCGGTTTGCAGTTTACAGAGAGAAACAGGCAGGTTGGGTTAGTGGATTAAATATTTACGAGATTAGAACTTCGATTTCCGTCCTTGTTTTTGGCTAAAGTCTACAATCTATGTACGATGTACGACTGAAAAGCAAATTGGACTGGACATTCCTACTTAAAAAGTTAAAGAACTTTCCGGCTCGGTTTGAGTCTGACTGATGGCCGGTCCGATCGGCCCATGTCAAACTTTAGACATTTTTAGTCCTTCCTTTCTCCACTCTGTAATTTGTCGCCAATTTCTTACAAGAAATAGCCGCACCAAAGTTGTCAACGTGAATATTTTGTCATACAATTTTTAATTGCTTAACCGCTTCTGATTGCGGCGCGGTCTAATTAAAGCCAGGTATTTTTGATGCAAGAAATGGCGCAATATTAAAATTAGCATTCAAGAACCCCCTGCGCTATCTGCTAATAGCAAATTGGCCACGATTCACGAATCTTGATACTATACCTTCAGTTTTCAATACATTATAATTGAAAATTTTGTACCAGAATGTGGATTTTATGACACAATCGTCAGTTGACAGTTTTGGCACACCTCGACAGATATTGTGGAAGCGGGTCGCTGGATTGGTCTATTCCGACACACAATTATTTTGACCAGGTGGACGACCGACTGACGGACCGGAGCATTCCGTTCCTAAGTTAAATATATAAAAGTTGAGACAAGTTTTTTGAATGGAACTGAGACATTTTATCGAGAGACTTTGAGAGTGTTATCCAAAAGGTGATCTAAAAAGGGAAAAACCGGGTGCTTTGCACGCAAGGAATGAATTGCAGTCCAGGAGTGTTGGAAAAAGAGTTCTTGGAGAAAATTCACGGACTGACTTGTAAGTTGTAAGGTCTGGAAAGCCATTGGAAATCCAATGCCGTTCATGTTGTAATACAATGCAATGCAATTCAATTCAATCCATGACTAGAAAACCAATAAACGCATATTTCCCACCGTTATATGTTCCTTTTTGTGCTGAAAACCTTTGCGGGCGGGTAGTAGTGGATGTATGCAGTCAGAATCTTGTAGCACCAAACTCTGCTCTGGTTTTTGTCGATAGTCTCATACATAAATTACGTGAGAACAAGAGCGAAACGAAAAGTTGCGGTTGGGAAGAGAGAAAGTTGGATATGTTGTATATTTATAGGGTGCGGGCATTTTGGACCGGGTATTACCGGGCATCGGGCATTGGGCACCAGGCATGTGTGTGTATTTCATTCTAGGATCCGATTACTTTATATATTCTTATTCATTCAAGGCGTTTCGCTCCGTTGCCGTTGCCGAAAAGTCCTGGTCGGGACCCTTTTCATGACAAAGTTCTTTGCCAGAGCGGATGTGTGGATTTCAGTTGCGTGTGACCCCGGACCCCGGCTAAACTCTACGACCGCATCTCTAAGGGAATCTCGACTCCTCCTGATTACATCTCTGTCTTTATTATTTCTATTCATAGAGACCTACGACTCTGTAGAGGGATCTCGGAGAGAAGAAATCTCTGGAATCTCATTTAGAACAGAACAAGGACACCACTTGTCCCCCTACCTTCTTTATTCTTCCAATTTTTCTAATAAAGATAAGCTCGATTCATTCATACCGATGGGATGAGCACCGAATTCAGGTTCACCAGTACAATGTCCTGGGGAGAACAAATTGAGAAATACGGGTATGACGAGGACATACCGTCCGTGGGATGCACGGATTCTTTCACAATAGAACTCTCGAAAATTAAATCCGAAAAACGGTTTACAATAAAATCTCTACATCCTCACGCCATCTGTCGAATACCTCTGGTCTATATTTTTTTAATTTATCATTCTATCGTTTTATCGAACCTCGAATTCTATACAGAGATTCCAATAATAAAAGAATACTTCGATAGAAGCTTCCGCTACTTTAAAGTTTCATGTTAGGATGTGAGATCTGAGGTATGGCGGTTACACCCACTTTCATCAATTTGCGCCACTGCCATTAATCCTACCTGACCCGGGCCCTGCCCGGGTTTATTTGGAGTAGACCCCGGATTCTTGGATTAGGATAGAGCAGGCCAACCTAAGGAAATTTCAATTTACCCGGGTGTAGTGGTAGTGGTGATAGTGCGCCATTTTCCTCGATTAATTTTGCCTTCCCATCAATTCTATTTGAATTTCCATTAGTTCCTTCACCCGGGCAGGTTGCAATGGAAGGTAAGTAAGTAAGTAAGTGAGTACATAGGAAGTGAAAATGATTTCATAAATTAAAACAGACAGACAGATATGTGCAAAATAGTTGAGTTGGAAATAGGTACGAAACGCCGGTTTTAGTATTGTATTCCAAGGTCCCACATCAAATTTTGCCCCTACACCGCTGTTAAATCTACCGCCAAACATTACCTAGACGTTGTTTACAATATGTAAGATATACATTTTTATTAAAAAATTTTGGAGGGCTCAACGCACGCTTGAGAGTCACTACCATTTAGATTGTTTCGGTTAAGTACGTCTGACGACTTATAATGGTTCGGTTAATTGTCCTGAATTGTCGCCTTCTTATCGTAGGGACCCTGTAGTGGTTGGAATCCGGTAGTGAAAATGCCCGGGTTTTCCGGGTATCCTGGTTTTGTACTAGTTCTCGGGTTAGTTCATCACATCATCATGGAACTCCAGAGAAGCGAATGAAATGAACGTGGGAGAATTGATTGAGAAAAGATGGGGCGATCGAGGTTGAGTTGGTGCTGGTGTGTGTGTGTGTGGTTCTCCAGGAAGGTTCTCCAGGACGAGTCCGTAGTCCGGAGGAGCATCATCCCATTCCACTCCCCTGATTTGATGGAGTTCCCAGAACAAATTGACTACGATCCTGCCAATTGGCATCTCCTACTCCACTCAACTCTACATGGACTCTCAACCATCCATGTCAGGCTCAGAGGATATCGTCCGACACACCACCGACTCCAGCTCCAGCTCCGACTTTACTTACAAACGTTTGTAAATAAATCCCCCTTCCTGGATAAATGGAACATTCCCTTGCATCCATGACTGCATCACATCACACATTCTCTTGTCCAATATACCATTTCTAATGTCCTGACCTCAAGGTCTTAACAAGGGGCCAGTTCGTCTTTCGGTCAAGCACCCCCTGTTCAACCCTCGTCTCCAGTTCCTGACTAATTCTGGCGTCCAAGGTCAAATTTGTAAAAGTCGAAGCTCTTTCGAATGCTCTTGTCCTAATATAATGTTTATTTTGGAAGCCGAGTGCCATTTTGACTTTTTTAGAATCAGTATAAGCTTGATTTTGGAGGTCAGAGGTCATTTTATATGTTTTCGAATGTCGAAATAGTTGGGAATCACATAACTAGACGCAAGGCCTTAAAGTCACACTGACACACTAGTCACGTGCCTCGGGTTGTCTAGTCGTGTATGTAACCCGCCACGTAGCCAGAGGTCCCCAAGTGGCCAAAGGTCGTTGTCGCTCACATTTGTGACTTGTTTCGAGTTGTAAGATCGTCATGCGGGACATCTTGGTCCAAAGCTCTTTTTTCTATTTGACATACGAACTCGTAGACCCCAAAGGTCGTTCTGGTCCAATATTACGTTAATACTTGGCTTTTCCGTGTGAAATACATTGAGTCCGAACTGAGTTTACTGAGAAAACGGTCCCCAAGGTAATCCATTGGCAACGTCTTTGAGACTTTAGTAATACTGAGCAGACATGTTATGTTATGTAACTAATACGGTCGTCTCCATAGTTGGGTTGGCGTGGAGTCAGAGTGGGCAAGAGTGGTAGTCATTTTTCTCACGTCCTGTCAAATGGTCCATGGACTATCGATCCGTGGTTGTTGGGCGGCTAGGGAGAAAGGAGAGGAAAAATCATGGGCTGATCATTGAGCATTAGTCTCTTTCTTCGTCAACCCACAGCACAGTCTGAGGAGGAAAATCCAAGAGAAAAGTAGAAAAAAAAATAAGAAAACCAGGAAGGATGTGTGAATCTCTCCTCTTACTCCTGCTTTCTCTTTACATCCAACTTCCGTCTCGTCATCGATCCGAACAGAACGCAACGAAACCAACTAACTGTCCTCTACGACCACCTAAGTACCAAACACTTAAGTCTTCCTTAATCTCAAGATTTTACATTCACACGCTCATGACACACACACACACAGTCATCCGACAAGGAGGATCGCAGAGGTGTCATCTCTTTCCAATTAGATCAAATTTACTGTTATCGTCATTTAAACCTCTTCAGTTCAAATTTATGATTTATCTGCTCCATTTCTTGGTTAGTAGGTCTGGACTTTCCTGGAGAAGTTACTCTAGAGGCCCCTTTGACCCAGACAATTAAACCACGATCTCTGAGGACCAAATGCCGTGCGAACACCTAGGAAATCTGGAGTAGCCCGTTGAAAATCTAATACCTTGAGAACATTAATTAATTTCAAGTAGGATTTAATGAAAATCCAAGTATACCACTCGGGAATGTCCCTTGTGACTGTGACGAAAGGTAGGATTGGATTGGATAGGTTTGTTGTATGTAAGTATGAGGTTGTTCCAAATTAATTTGTAATAAAATTCATTAAATTATTCTCGGCTGTCTCTGTGTGTGGTTGGTGAAAGACAGACACGCACCCAAAGAGAAGGAAACCAGGCAGGTAAATCAATCTTGGACTAATCGGCTTAAGGAATAATCAGATCGACAGAGCGTGGAAAGAGAACCCAATGGGGGGCGGACGCATTGTTGATTTTACCAGAAACTCTCAAGTAGACTCCACTATCACTGTCTAATGCCTCTATAAACACTCTACGTTGCCATGGACACGCTTTTAACTAATTAGAGAGACGAGACTCGGTCCCTAGAATTCTTCCCACGGTCCGTCTCTGTTTTCCTCTTCTTCTTCCTGTCATATTTTATTTACATTTTTTCAAAATGTCATTCGAGAAATATTTTATCCTGGAAATAATTGTTTGATGATCTGCCAGAAGTAGAACACGAAATTGATGACTCAAAATTTGGTAAATCCTCAAATAATAATAATAGTTCTAATACCTAACTAGTCAGTCGTACTTCAAATTGGAAATGGGGGAGGATGATTATGTGTTGTGCATTGTAGGTCTGAGTTAAGCGGATTAAGTTGGATATTGTAGCAAGAAATCTAGAGCAGTGCCTATTCTGAAACTAATGTCTGTCGGTTCACCATGTGCATGATTTCGACATCCACCCCAGCAATTATTTCGACAGTTTTGCAAATCTACTGTTTCAAAGTCCTATTGACTTTTTTCATATTTGCTAGAAAAGAAAATTACCAGTTATTATTTTGGGTTTTGCGATGATATTCTTGTCGAATGATGGCTTATAGTCTATTTCTACGAGATCCAACCCTGCTACACATGTTCAGAACTATTGACCTGGTATTTTACAGTTAATTTTTGCCTGCAGACTCCAGTTTTGGGTGAGGGTGGAGGGCAGAGATTATTAGCTACCCTGAATGCTCCGGACTTGTTATAATTGGACGGGGAGTGAAAGTTTGTTGGATGGAGCCGCAGCGGGTGACTATTCCATCCAGTCAGTCAGAGCTAGAGTCAGAGCCAGATCCAGAGACCGTTAGGGTGGTCGGTTGGTCGGTCGGTTTCAGTTATAGAAACTAATTAATTCTCATCTAGGAAAGTGTTATGGGGAGTCCCAGGTAGTTGGAAGTTTTAGACGCTTGCTTTGGCATGAAGTAATGAGGATAAGGTGGGGAGCAATCAATAAGAGTGGAGCGGAATGGCATGAGCTTCCAATAATTCGATTTCAAAGTTTTACCTAATACCTGCCTCGCCAGAACCTCCTTTTCTCCAATCCGATTCTCATTCGCTCAAGTCATTTTATGTGAATGTGGGCATCACTTTTCTGGAACGGGGATTTTCATTAAAATGAAATAGTAAGAGGAGAAAGTAGACGAAAGTCCCTCGCAGCCTCCGTCAAAGTCTTTTCTCACTTTTTCTCTTCTTCTTCTAAATGTGAGGAATAATCCATTCAAAACTTTCTCCGCCAATCCAATCCAATGGCTCTACGTAAACTGTCCGACAAGGAACATTTCTTCCATGTAAACCTAAAAACTTCACAGTTGCCGTTAATGACCGCTTAGTAGCTAGATGCCGAATTAAAGTCAGGGTTCAAATATAAACCGGGGTTTTCCGCATTGACACTCTTATGGAGAAAGTGGCGAAAGTCTATGACTTCTGCCCTGACCGATAAATACAATCCCGGGATTCTAATCGGTCACTTTTGGTTGTCACTACGAATATAATGGACGAATTCTCACCCAGTTGACTAATTCTAAATATACCTTTTACATCCGACGACTTTCCCTTGTTAGATTTTTTCTTCCAGAAGTTACCAATTCCATTTTACTTGGGAAATATTCATTTCAACTCTTAGTTTTGAACACGACAAGCGGTTTCTTATGTCAGTTCATAGTTTTCAAATTCTCCGTCGTAGCTGTGTGTGATGTTGAGAGTAATTTTACTTGATTTGAAAATCAATACCTGCCATTCCCATTTGCCATTACACCTACTTTTCTACTCAACCGACGCGACGGTATAAGGGGTTTAATTTTTTGGGGAGTAAGCCCAAATTTTATTTCACGTGCACGAGAGGGGTTTCATAAGTTTCACTAGGGCGCGTCTCACATTTGAGCCCCTTAATGTTCTGAAAGTCAGTCACGTGTGCATTGATGTTCTCGTTGTACAGATTCTGTGTTTAGGTTTGGAATCAAAAATATGTGAATAATTAACCGTAGTGAAGATTTCTCTATAGAAAATGCGACTAGAACGACACCCCACTTACATGGAGTGAAAGTACCCTAATTTGCAGATAAAAGAGTTGGTTGACTTGGTTAGTATGTAAAGATTTGTTTTTGGAAGAGAGAAAAAACATTCAAATACGATTTGAGAATGGACTGGATTTTATTTTTAGTGTCGGACAGCAGAATAAGAGAAGTGGATGAGAGTTGGAAGAAAACGAAGAAAGTTGTAAGAAATGAGCGGGAGAATTCTTTCCTTTTCCGCCAGTTATTTGTCATAAAATGAGGACAAGTTGAATGGATGATCATCTAGAATAGCCTATAACCTATTGCGGTGAAGACATCCCAATGCATACTTTAACTTGATTTGTTAGGACTACTCAAGACAATGTGAGCATCCCGTGTAGTACTATGTAGTATGTCTCCACAGTTTTCTTCTATGAACCACATGCCAAATCTACAAACCGAATCTTTCAAATTCGCTCCTTAATACTTACTAAGAGCGATTCTCACATATCTATATCTACTCCATAAAGTACTCGTGAAAATTTCTTCTTCCAATTTTTTCTCCACGTCGTCTCTAATAAATAAACAGTGTTAGCAAATTCCTAGGCTCTAGAAAAAAAAATGTCAGTGGTTTCTAACAAGTCCATTGTTTCCGGTTTCGAAGTAATTTATTTATGATTCTATGTCAAAATAAAAATTTCCCAACCCCAATTAACCACCGATTTGAATAGAGTTGTGTTAAACAGACTTGGCATGGTATCCAGTGCATCCATCATTTCATAGCTGTAAAAGCGAGGCTTTAAAAATGTACAAGTGTAGATGAATAAAAGGGAACTATGTGTTTGTTGCTCATTGAGTACTACTAATAACTCCCCAGGGGGGAAACATGGGTTCCAATTGGAGTTATGGGGATAGGAAAAGTGTGAAATGTTTTCGTGCCAAATGCCAGGGCAGAAAATGTAGAAATGCACATAAACATAAGTAGGTGGGTTGTTCAGATATGGAAGTGTAAGTCGGAATTTTGTCCCAAAGGAGTGAAAGCGGACACATAAAAATACAAAGAGAAATGTAACTGTTTCGGTAGTAGTGACGGTACGCTGTATGTATACAACGCTCCGTGTGTTTGGACACAGGAGGACATAAATGCAAATCCTGTGACGGATTCCCGGCATGAAGTGTTTGGTACTTTAATGTAATGCGCTTCTCCTATCCTCACTACACTTCCACTTACTTGAACCATCCATTTCCATCATAGGCGGATTTTCCGTCTTCTTCCTTATTCCTAAAAACCGCTCGAGCGCACCGAAAAGCTCAACCGTATAGTCATACATACTACTCATACTACCTAAAGGGCCCCAAATATGTCCCACATTATTTTATCCACAGAAAGAGTCCATCCACAACGTGTTTCTGGAATGTAAGATTACCAGTGTGTATTGTAAGATTACAAAAATGTAAGAATCCAGCCGAAAATGACATTTAAACTTGTGGAATCTCAATTTGTATGAAAATTTGGATGAATATTCCTTGCAAGAATTCTAAAACAACACTCTTTACAAAGAGCAGCTCGTTTAACAGGATTTTCTTGTATTAAAGTGTACATTATAAAAATTTGCCAACTTTCCTCATATCAAACTTTTTTTTACATTTTGGGAGTTGTCGCTAACAAAGCATCGATTACCTGTAGTGTGTCGGTACAGATGTTCGGTCTAAAAGTGTAATGGATATTTGGTGCCTTGTAGATCCGTTCAGTGCATTTATTTGTACTCTTCCCCCCTGTATCCCTTCAAAGTTTCTCGTACGCGTCCTTCAATTCGACTATTATTGCATTGCCTAGCATTAGATTCAATTCAAGTCAACCTTTCAGCTTGATTGAATTGCTATTGCCGTCTCCGTTGCATGACTACATGACTACATGACTACCCAGGACTCCAAACACTGCTCCTTTTTTATTATCAACCTTTCTTTGTCCCTCATAAGTGTGTGTGTGTGTGTTGTGTGCCTTGTTGACTTTCTCCAGGACTTTCCATCCATATTACACTCCATTGTCGTCAGTATGTCTTATTCTGACTCACAACTTTTCTTCCCATGCCTTGTCGACAAATATTCAATAATCCAAATCCGAGCACATGCAGTCAATACAATACAATACAATACAATACATATACAATGCAATGGCAAACATCATTATTCTTCTGTAGTCGACTCCACTTGTCTATTAGAATTAGTGTACCAATATAGTCAGTTCATTGTAGCATCATGGTACAAGGTCGTACGTGTCTCATCGTTATGCTATGGAGACGCACGCCTAATTCGGATGCATGTTTTATAGAGATTCTCCTCTAGAATTTTGACTTACTACTAGGGTGACCTTTCTTATGTCAAATGGAAAGCAAACGCGTTGTCCACAAAAAATATGCAGACGATGCACCTATGTTTAAGGCGAATGTCATCTTTTGGGAGTATTTTTTTATAGTTATGATTTTTCTTCTAGGCCTAACTTTCAATTTGAGTACAATGTTTCCGAATAGGAACTGAACACCTTTCCAAAAAAGCGGGCAGAGATACTCTTGGCAGAGATGCTTATTCTTGCATGTTCGGATTTCTCATAGAATTCTGAAACACAATCCATCCACTGAATTCCAGAATTTTGAACTTCAATGCAGAGAATTTGAATCCGAACGTTCCAGGGTTCATACACATGAATGCCTTTCTTACCTTTCATTTTTTTGGACAGGTGTTCCGATCCTATTCTGAAACTAGGTGTGCAACCGTTTTACTTCTAACACAAATATTGGATTGACTTGTAAATATTTAGAAGTTTTGCAGGGAAACATTAGATATTTACGAATTTGTCAAAATTCAGGGTCAATAATGTATGAAAAGGATTATAGACTGGAACTCCGGTATGATTTTTGTGAACGTTTTTGGATAAAATCTCCGATTCCTGAATAAATCAAAAGCTGAGAGTTGTGCGTGTGCATGGTGCATGGCCATGTGCCTGTATTTGTGTTTGTGAGTATTTCGGATCGGATGGAATGTGTTTGCAGGTTATTGAGCCCGCAAAGAAAAATAAATAGAACTCCGAGTTCTCTGTTGATACACAAATACGTCCATATACATAGAACGGCACATCTGGAGTGCACATGGATGGATGTAGACCTTACATAGTATATAGCATGCCAATAATAGAGGAAATTTGGATTTTTCTCCAAGTCAATTTAATCAGGATAGGATGGATGGTTCATGACATGACGTGCAGGTACATAGAGAATCCAATGCAGGTAGCTTTAAGTTTATACCAAAGGATTGCGTGTTCGCATGGTTCTATTTCTGTGTACAATATACCCGGGTTTCTTTGGATTTTCCCTGGTTATTTACAATTTGATTTGACTCTGCATCAGATTTATTTTCACGTGTATGTATATGTTATGTAATGTGATGTCCTCTGACTCCTTGATATAAAAAACGGAAATATAACGATATTTTAAACCTATATTTTGCATCCGACCTCCAATGTCATCTGCATTAAATGCATGAGGACTTTTCCTTAGACACAGATTTTCTTCTTATTCTGTTGCTACTCACAAGAGACTCAGTTTTTGTGTAAAACTCATTAGTCAAGTCAAGCAAAATATTCATAATTATTTAAATTAACTTAGCGACGAAAACTGATGAAGGTTTTGTCGGCGGATTAAATTATTTGACTGGAGATTTACATTTAGTTTGTACATAAAAAGTGGTTTCCTTGTAAGATCTCATTTCAAATCCTTAAATTTGAAGGTAAAAAAACTTTTTTCTATTGCCCTAACTCCCAATTTCCGACTTGCCCATTTAAGAGTATGGTATAATATTATTATGGCATTTTGAGCTGGACTTGTGTGCATATATTAGTTGAAGGAAATCAAGAGCCCACGGAATATGTTGTGTTGATTCCGTCTAGATCTGATTATATTAAGCACAGATGCACAAGGTAGATAGATGAAAATATGGGGAAGACAGGAAATGTATGCGGAGAGAAATAGGGCGGATTTTGAGAGGAAATTACATCTAACTTTCCTTAATCAGATTATTTCGTGTTCTTGATAGACACTTAATTTAAATAGAAAATTGCATGGTCCTACGACTCTGTCATATACGAAGCAAGCAACTTACATTTACATTGGGGGGAAAATCCACAGGCATATTTTGGAATGAATCTGTTGTAGGATAATTGTCAACATATCACAAAATGATTGAATTGTGTTGAGAATTACGTCGTTCTCCACAAAAACGACTTATTGGAATCTCATGTTTTCCTGGTGCAGTTACAAAAGAGAAAGTCCTGGAGAAAGTCGAGTTTTCTTCCAAAGGTGTTTGTGGCATTGGAATTTCTTTCTTTCATTCTGTTTAATGTATTCCATTGGAGGAGGTGGGTTGGTCGGAATCGGCTATTTCTGAGCAGCCAGGATCGGAGTCTAACAGACTTTTGAAAACCTCGTGGGACCAACTACACAGGAAAATCGGAGAAGTTCAAACCACATTGACAGACTGTTTGGTCCAAGGCTTTGTAGCAGGAAATCCGGGACAAGGAATGGGAACGGAGATTCACTTTCTTCTTTCTTTCTTTCTTACTTTCTTTCTTGGGTCAAATCCTGGAAAGTTTATTTGTTTATCTGTTCTTCTTTGATTTGGACGTCTGGACCAGCTCCTGGGCATCTTTGCCCACACGTCCGTTCATTCCTTTGATTTCACATAAAAGCCATTCAACTACATTATGCTCCGGGTTTGAGTTCCTATGACTGCCACATTTTGATTTTCTAAGGAAAACGTCAAGTAGCTCAAATCCTTTTCTCACTTGAGTAGGTCAATGCGAATAAAAATGCTTAGTATGAGGAATTTGACTCGAAATTCCAAATTTCTGAGTTTTTATGAGAAATTAACATAGACGAAATTTCATTTGTTCATATTTGGTCGAGTTTAAATATAAAAATACATCTTGGGTGCACTCCTACTGCTAGGGGTACCTTCTTATGGCCAAATGGAAGGATTATGCACTATCCCCTAGGATGAAGACGGGTAGTGTCGAGTAACTATCTGATCTGAACTGTAATGAACGGCGGATAACACAATAACCTCAATAGAGGGCGTTACTCTTTTTTAATAAATAAATAAATGATGAGACAATACCTGAGCATTAATTATTTCCTTGAAGGATATATGTTTTCCTTCAAAAATTTGTCAGTGTTTACTTAGTTGGATGTCATAAATTTAACAAGGGAAGGATTTTTCGCCTTTGGCACTGACAAGACATGACAAGACGAGAAGCAACAGCTTAAGACTAGTTTAATTCAGCCAACCGTTCCCCTCAAAGTTGTTTGCACTTCGTAAGACAGTTTCTGACACTAATACTAACGGAATACAAGAATATCCAGAGACGACTTCCGTCTTTTGATAAAAAAAAAGAATATATATAGAAAAACCAACGTCCCCATGGGACTCTGGAAAGGTGAGATAAAGATACGTGCCATCCTATGTTAATGTATGTATGAGAGGGCAGGACAAGGATAGAAAAATAAATATTAGCTTTGCTCCTACTTTGTGCTGTGCACGCAGACTGTTCTAAGACTATAAACCCACTCAAAGAAAGGAAGGAAGGAAATGGAAGGTTCTTACCAGAAAGAAAACTCAGGTGAACGGGAAAATAGAAATTGACTAGAGAATATATTATCTGGAGGAGTACCTGTCAGGATCTGAACCGCAATGCGCTCACGTCCCATCACAAACTTAGATAGAAGCGTCTAAAGTTCTAACATCTCTACGTCTAGCGTCAGCGTCTAAGTCCAAAATCCAAAGAATTCGATTAGATTATGTCTATACGAGTGTTTACTGGAGCACAAAGGTACACATATGTACTACATTAGGCAGGTCATGTGTGCACTCTATGTCGTAACGGTAGGAGATCGGAACTAAGATTTTGTCCTTACAATTCAGACAGACATTTTTTTTAATACAAAATTTTCGACCTTTTAGTTGTCTTTCTTTATACTATCTTCCGTGCAAAATTTCAGCAAATCCGTAATCTATTTCGCGTAAAAATTTAGATTCCTGAAAGAACGTCCAGGTAATCGAAAGGTCAAATTAGATGCAATAAAACCAGATTGCAAGATATGTCTTTCTGTAATGCTGCTAATTAATCGCGGCGGTTCGTTTGCGAGCTATCGGGTTTGCTAGTTTTATATGAAAATTATCTTCTTAAATTATACACGCAAAATCTTTGATTGCGAAATAAAAGTTGCCATCTTCTAACTAACCGATAGAGGTATTTGCAAACGAACACGTGACATTCGTATCTCGTGTATGTCATCCAGTTGACCGATGAGGCCAGTCAATTCCTGTCCAATGAAGGACATTCGAGTTCTCGATCGTCTTCTCGTCACGTCAAGTTTTGCAAGGCACGCAGGGTTTTTAGTTGAAATATTATGTGTTTTCTCTAGGAAAAATGATAAAGACCTGTCCAGCTTGCCATCATTTATTACTATGGCCGGTGTCAGGCACACGGATAGTAACTGTAGACTTTTGTGAAACGTATTGTCAAGGAATCTAACGGGTAAAGATAATAAATGCCGAGTGTCAAGATATTTTACCATACACATGCTAAGGAAAAAAAATGGAGGGACGCATCTGATGGACCTGTAGCTAAAATTGAAAATGTTTGTCCATAATAGTCTGGATAGCTTATCTAGTGTTCGCCATCTGACAAAAAACCCATCATGGTGACAAATCCCCTGGGCCAATTCTTAACAACTAATCTATGTGCGCCACCTTGTGGGTTAAAAATTCCTCAGCTTTCCAGGTAGTAGTGTTATAGTAAATTTTTACATACTAATCAATTTAGACGCCGAATTTGTAATTGGAGAAACAAATTACTAACAATTCGTGAAATTGCCTCGCATCCATAGCAGATTAACCAGTGCAGGTCAAGCACTATACCTTGATTTGAAAATCGGGTACAACTTATTCTACGTAGAAACCTTTGAAAGTTGTGTTCTTTGGAATCTGTGCCTTCAATTACCGAATGACATAGATTTCGTAGTCCGGAACTCTGTGTTTTCCGACAATAGAAAAGGACTTTAATTATTTTGTAAGACTTTTCCTCTCGTTCAACCCATTTCATTTCATTACCTGGGCTCAATTTGTTGAGTTGGTTGGAATAATTAGAGAAAATGGAATAAAATAAATGGAAGTGAACGTTCTGGGTATAGTTGTCCGTCATTGTGTATGCTAAGTAAGTAGAAGAGTTACAATGCAATCATGTAATGTGTTGACTTGAGGTTTTTGAGAAGACCACAATTGCCAGCCCTTGTCTTGTTTTCTGTCTCTCTTGCGAGAAGTACTTTGGATTTTATTGCCGTTGCCGTTGAGCAATTAAGTTTCGCCGGAAGCAACTCCTGAGATCCTCACGGCCTTTTTTATTCCTTACCTGTACTGTCTCTACATGCCTTCTGTTTTGCCTTTGACTCTTAGAAATCCTTTCTGTTCTGGCCAAAAAACACAGATGGTAGTCACGAAGGAGTGAAAGTCTTTATAGCAATTTAATTGTCTAAATTAATGGTGCAAATGATGTTTCTTTGAATTTTATACCGTATTTTACAAGTGATCTTTCAATAGAAGTGTTAAATTCTTTCAAT
The DNA here is from genome assembly GCA_034698945.1 of Protaphorura quadriocellata. NCBI lineage: Eukaryota > Metazoa > Arthropoda > Collembola > Poduromorpha > Onychiuridae > Protaphorura > Protaphorura quadriocellata. The sequence goes on from JAQGCA010000933.1 coordinate 14,528, forward strand.
TAATGATCTAAGAGGTCAACTAGCCAAATATCCTCCTATTTGGGGAATGGGCGAACAAACTCGGTAAATACGGTGTCTAGACATTTTCTAAATTCCTTTCGGAAGAAACTTTGAGAATTTGCCAAATATTTTCGCCCATCCTAAGTAATAATGCTAATCTTAAAGTCTGTATATTTTTGCAGTATTTTAGTCGTCTGAATAAATATTTCAGATATGCCACATAGACAATTGGTTGAAATGCCTACATAGGTTTCGGTTTGTCCAAGTGAGCATGCAACGCTTAACGTTTTTATTACGTATGAAAAATAAATAAACTGGTGCCATAAAAGCTTTTCGGAATGTAATGGTGAAATCCATGAAGTTTGAGCCTCAGCATAGCTTGCCGACTTAAGATTTCGCAAAAAGAGGCGTTTGACGTGACTTGTCGACAATATAATTTCTACTCTTGTGTATTTACTGCACGAGCAATTAACACACACATGTAGTATTAGAATAATATTATATGTATGTATACACAAAGTGCATTCCAATTGCATTCTGCATTACAACATATGCACATAATATTCATTTCTTGCATATTTTCTCGGGTTTATTTTGTTAACACACTTTTTAATCACTATACAAATTACAATGCACTTGGATTGAGATTTTTTTTATGGCGTGGACACAAGAACTGCATTGCAATGTTGAACCGTTTAGGAATTTCATTTTAATTCTTTTGATGAGCTATGAATATGACTATGACTTGGCTTAATTTGACTATGGCGTTGTTCCTTCATTTAAATAGCTTTACCAATGTTGGGCATAGAACTTTTTTATATTTTGTGATCAGTCAACCGAGAGTTCGAAATGTACTTCAGAATTCAAAAATTCATACACCATAGGTTTAATTTGCTACAAATTATCCAACTTGGTAACCCTTAATCCAAATTTCCTTTGAAAAGACGCAGTTTGGGCCCAGACACTATTGGAATTTGGTAAGGTTCTTTAAGTAATGAATGAGTTGCTTAAATAAAAATTGAGTGTCAAAATCCAAGTTAGGTAACTCATTTCGTATTGATTGTCTCTTTTGTATGAGTTTGTGACATTGGGATTCATTCTTCTCATTCTCAAGACTTCACCTCCGACATGGGTTGATCAGACATTCTCATCTCAAAATCTTGACCCTAATTAAGTCAGAAAGCAGAGTGCTAAATGGCTTTGTCAATACATTTATTCTATCCATTTAGTCATGGACATACATACACGCACGGCGATGATACATTACTTTATTTTTCTATCTTCTCATGTGTGTACCTTTGTACTTATTTTATTAGACAACACACCTTTTGTGTGTGCATTAGCCATCCAAACATTCATATTTCTTACGTGTTCCAGTCTTTGTCCAAACTCAAACACTACGGTCAGAATATCTCTATGCTCCTTAAATTGAGAAAGTACACTGTGGGATAACTTGTAGACAGCACAAGTCATTGATGACTTGTGTATTTTCGAAATTTTGACACCGGTAACGTCTTTTGGAGTAAAATTGATACGTTGACCTGCCATATAGTGCCAAATCGGTTTAAATTGACGAGATATCTATAAACCATATGTATTAATATGAAAATACTATTTGACGTCAACATATATAACATAAAATCCACCTTGACTGCAATATATATTATACAAAATGGACATGTACACAAAGGCATTTACATTAGACAATACACTAATAATATCCACCGTGCTGTTAAATCCCAATGCAATCGAAAGCATTAATAATGTTCTAAAGTAAAGAGGAAGCTGGATGGCATGGCATGGCATTGAAGCGTCCAATGTGTGTTTGAACCCATTTGTATTGCATTGTTAGACTTCTGGTGCTAATGAGTGGGTAAAGAAGGCAGAAAAAATCTACATATAAAGTTTTATTATCCACCAAGTCCAATCCAAATACAAATACATGTACACTGATGATGACTGATAATACTTTTTCAAACTAAGGTCGAATTCTAAGATAAAATCAGGGATTTATTCCAAGGGTAGCATTTGTAATTTGTAGCAGTTGTACATGCAAAATTTAATTCTTGACATAGAAATGCATAAATTAATCGACGATCGCCGGTAGTACATCGTAAAAGACCAGCGAGTATTTTTGTAGAGAATTTGCAAGCTTTGCAAGCTCGCCCGAACAATAGATACCTCACCATAGAAAAGTAACAAGGGCTGCCTGTAAAATTATGCTACAACGGTTTGGCAATTCGTTACTTACAAGTTTCAATGAATTTTTGCTTGTCTATCACATGACCAGGACTTGACCCGTGCTTTATTACCCATGTGAGTTATTAGTAGAAAAAATCTGTTAATGACTCAAAAGATTAAGCAAACTTCTTGAAATATCATGTACGATGCCCCATACAAGAGGTCAAAATTGTAATAGTGTTTAATTATCATGTTCAAAATGAAACGCAAGCTATTCAGACTTTTGCTCGAGAACCCGTGTGGTCTTTTTTGTGAAGCCAAAGGTCAAACAAGTTCCCTTACCCAATATGCACACGAAATGAAATCTCAAGGGTCCTATTTGAATGAATAAGTAATATATGGAGTCATTTAGGTGTCCTGTGGAGATAAATTTAGAAAATTAATACAAACCCGGACGTCAGGGTAGTAGAAAATGAAAAACTGGTGTGGTTTGCAGTACTTAGTACTTGTGCAATTTATTGCCTTGAGCCTTATTGTATCTTGCGGCGCAGCTCTGTCATATTATTTATATTTAATCGACTGTAGATTTTAGCCTCATGGACGTCTATTATACTTTGTAACGTCAACCCATTTCACATTAGATAGATAGACTTCAAGATAACTATTGATTTTTTCCACTAATCACTTCCTCCCGATCCTAAATGAGTTAATGACTCGTCCAGGATATTACAGGGAATGCAATGCAATCCAATACATGCCTGCATTCCATGGGTTCACAGGGTGTTCCATAACAAATCTTCCAACAACCGAATCGGGTTTGCAAAGAAAAATCGATTATTCGCAGAAACTACTGCGAAGGCTTTAAAAGTCCACGAGGGTAAATTGTTCTGAACCACCTCGTCAGGTTAGGCATGACAATATGACGTCATTTCACTTCGTTTTCACCCCTGATAAGGTTTTTTGGTTAGTCATTATTTTATTATGACTAGGTGAGGTGTGAGTGTTCGTGATGTAAATGTAACAAGTTAAGTAAAATGTAATGGTGTAAGATTACGATTATTGAGTTACGATTATGATTACCATATGGAATGGATATGCATGCATGTCACCTTCTTATAAAATAAAAATGGCTCCCGGCATCAACCGCACTTACTTATCATTACTTGTCACTATTATTGACTCAACCATTGGATTGGATTGTGTATTGTGTCTGACATTTCCTGTCTATTCTACCCGAATAATTCCCAGTTGACCGTCCTCCAGGGACGAAACACATGTCGGGGTAAATAATGCAAGCCCAGTCCATACACATTTCAAAATTTCCATGAACCATGGAATCACAATACATATTATATGGTCGAAAAAGTAGATAATGGGTTGGAGTGAGTCAATTCTCCGCAATTGCATTGCTTCAGGGACAATACCTTCTGTTTGCTTTCAAACTGGTTTATTAATGAGCTGATGCAAGCCTACCCGCCATTAACATAATTCAATAGACCGTAAATGATTCCCCCTTTTCTATTTTTATTAAAAAATATAGTCCTACTATTGTTTTTGCGCAATCTAGAACTATTCTAAATATTTAAAAGCAATAGTTCAACCAATTATTGATATTCCATCGAGATGTGGTAATACTTAGATAAACCACTATGGTGCAATGTCCTAACTGTTTTAAATACTTGAAATATCAATTAATAGTTGAAATTTGCAAGTGGTAAACATAACCTACAGATATCTTGAGTATTTTCTAAAGCAATTAACATTGCTATCATTTGGGAAAGAATCTTGGGTATATACCTTTTGATTAGCACTGCTGACGTAATGGGAGACAATGACATGTAAATCGTCAGTCTGAAATCATTCGACAAGGAGGTTAAACAAGAATGCAATAGTTTAACTGGTATGTGTAGAAGGATTAAAACCGATGACTCATTTTCGACAAAGAAGGATCAGAGTCAAATGTTCTTAATTAGCACTCAGGCGTGACCCGGACTCGAGGAGAAATCTGCAAACATTGTACATTGTACATAATCGGTACGACCACAGAAGACAAAATTCCTTTCTGTCTATACCAATTAAAATAAGTCGTCTTTAAAATAATCTCTTTGCATTGGCATTAGCTTCACCAAATGTTTTACAAGGGACAGTCTTCGACAATCGTTATAACTTTCATACTAAAATCCTCACAAAGAGTCTTTGCTTGAGCCAAGTGAATTTTGAGATTTTTGTAAATGACAAAAAAAATCTTCGAATTTTTGCAGCCCCGTGATACATTTGAGAACATTCCGAATTTTCCATGAATCTGTTCCTTGTAAGTCTTGCCGACTCATTGGATCCGATCCAGTAGATTCATTTTGAATATATTACACATATGCACCCCTTTCATATTAATATTATGCATCTGATTAGGATTCCCGATTCTAAGTAGGGACATAAAGCCGTGCCCTTTTTCCCCGGACGTGCCTTCCGAGGTCTTTGTGTCGTTAGACTTGAGGTACTTTATAAAATATTGGACTACGTAAGAGTACGAGTACGAGTACGTGTCAAGTGGATGAACTAATGGAATAGAAGAAGAATATTTATTCCATTGTGAAGTGGAAAATGTAGAATGAATCATCCATCACCATTATTCACCATCACCATAGTTCACAAATCACAATCCACAACACCCATCCATGATAATCATAATAATAAAAATAAAGTTGTTTGTACACAAAAGCAATTAGCGAGCCCATCACTAGCTAGGCTAGAAAATGGAAAGCGGAGAGTCAGTCAGAACAGAGTCCGTTCGTGTGAGTCAATATATTACTAATGTACATAGAAAAAATATAATACAATATATGAAAACATCAAAAGCAAACTATTCACTATTCACAACATTCATACAATTCTTTTCTCAAAAGATGAATCAAAATCATATAAAGGAGATCCAAAGGTACAGGTGCTTTGCACTTTACATTCTACTTTACACTACACATTCCGAAAGGTGGCGTACCCAGGGTGTCCTTCATTTCATTCAGATTTCATATATTTAAGGGGGGAGGAATGCCACGTCAAAAACCCCTACCAGAATTCAGCTTCTACCTCGATACTGCTAAAACTTAATTTGTCTATACTGAGAAATCGGCAAAATATTAATATTAATTGGCTCAGATTTGATTTTAAATTGCCTTTATGAAATGTCTGACTCTCAACCCAATGTGGACATTCACCACAGATCAACTACCGTGTTGGACGGAACCACGATACTTATAACCTGTCATGAAAATACACAAATTGCGACCCAAAACTGTTGCAGAGATGTACCGGATATTCGGTTACTATTCGGCCAACCGGATATTCGATTACTATTCGGCCAACCGGATATTCGGTTACTATTCGGCCAACCGAATACCTGTTTGACTCTAAACCAATTTGGAACTTCAATTTTGGACAGGTCTGTCCATTTGAAGGGTTTGGTTCACACAATATTCGACTATTGTTTGACCGAGTATCAATTATTCGGTCAGGAAATGCCTGAAGCGGACTTCCTACGGACAGATCTATTTGAAATTGAAGCCAAGCCAGGTATTCGGTCGGCCGAATATAATTACTCGGTAATCCCCAGAGAAAAGGAGTCTTCTGATAAGAATCAGACGCGCGTTCCAAGCTACACGACGCGACGTGGCGTTTGTCAAGACATTCTGAAAAAAAAACTGGAAATTAAGGGGTTTGTTGACCCGTAAGGTGTGCTGATACTGAGATTACAGAATGGAGCAGCATGATTGGAGTGAGAGTTGAACAGTACTGTATGTGAGGATAAGTTTGTGAATTTGATTAGGTTGATTCCAGGAGTCATCCTCAATCCTCATCCCTATTCTATAAAGCTGTCCATCTTCATTGAGAAGATGACGTGTTTTCTTTTGGTGGCAATTGGATGTAAATCATGTCTGGGTGTGTTGTGTGTGTTTGTAGTTGGTCGGTTAGGGTTCCTTTGCTCATTGGGATTCCAAACTCCTGAGGACTGACTAATAAAGATATGAAATCTAAACATCCGAACCAACTTCACTCTTGTTTGTTCATGTTAGGGGAGTGCGAGTCAAAGTTAAACAAACATCATCATCATCATCATCTCCAGTTGGAGTTCCAGTACATGTGGAATTGTGGACCAACAGACAAGGTGTGGAATGTGTGAGGAGGCATTTTATAACCTAATAATTCCTAATCATTTCATGCTTCGTGGACAGACACGCTGGTTTTCATTTTCGTTTGACGCTTTTCAACAGTTCCGCCCGGTCAAACTACTCTATAGGGTCCCACGTAACCCTACATGTGCAAAGCCCCAAGGTTTCACAAATTCATGGGTCATATATTTCAGAAAGAATTAAAAAGTTCTCTCGGTAATTGACAAATTCTCGACGTATTTTTTGAATAGAGCATGTACAAACAGAGAAACCTCTTTAAAGCGCTGAATTCTCCTTGAAGATTACAATCCAATTGCATAGATGGGCAAAATACTCGGTAAAGTATTTTCAAAATACTTTGCTCAAAATACTCAATATAGGACTTCAAAATACAAAAATACAAAATACTGAAAATACTCATATTTTT
>JAQGCA010000934.1:0-21293 GCA_034698945.1 Protaphorura quadriocellata
ACACAAAGATGACATCCCAATGTTGTACAGGCAGTTGGAGCACCTCCAGAGACCGCCTACAAGCATTGCTGACGTCATTCAATGTCCGGAGTGATGTCGCACATTCCCCCTTCATGGATGGTTGATCCACAAACTTTTTGAGAATTGAGAACACCTGTTCCCGTTGATTTTCAAATCGATTCTTGAGAGTGTCCCAAGCAATCGCGTAATTCGCATCAGTTGATGCCATTGAAGCCAAAAGTTGAGATGCCCCACCAGTCAAAGTCGACTTCAGATAAGTCAGCTTCTAAGCATCAGATAACTTCTTGTTTGTATGTATTGCTGCTGTGAAAAGGTCTCTAAATGACATGCACTCGTTGATGTCACCTTGGAATTTGGCAACTCTGTGTTGGGTTGTTGTACTTGAGTTGAGTCTGGAGGATTTGTATGGGTTCCTCCAGACTGTCTAGATCCTGTTGAATTAGTTTCAAGCGATGCATCGATAATATCATTGAAAAACGCTTCAAAACTGGCTAGCTTGAAAATGATGTCGTTAAAAATTGGCTCCTGGACCGCATCTTCATCATCAGTCGTAATCAAACTAATTGCTTCTATGTTGAGGTTACAATCAAGCTGCTGTTTCTTCACATCTGAAAGATAGGATTTTGCCAAATTCAATGAAATGGGAGTTGCTGCATGACTGTTGATCACGGTCTGAAACGACTTCACTTGGTTTTGAATGGTTCCACTTTTCTTGAGAAGATCATCGATGGGTGCCATGGTGTTGCTTTTTGCTGATGTCTTAGAGTCTAAACTCACAAAATACCACGAGATGTAATTTTACCGGCTTGACATCCTGTTCGAAGGAAGATGAAGAATTTCAACAAGTTACTGGAACTTGTCCGTGTTTGTGAGTAAAGATTCCTAGACTGGTGGCCTCGATTGGTGGCTCTTTTAGGTGGCCTTATTTTAGGTGGCCTGTACTGTGGAGGAAAGTGAGACTATGTTGAGTTAGAGTACTGTCAAACTGGAAAGAAGTTCCTAAATCTGTATTAGGAGGCAAACTGAGACTATTGTGAAATAAGCTGAAATACGAGCAAGACAGACAATTTCTATAATGTGTATTTATTTATTACAACTAGTCGGAGATGAGACCTGTTCTCTTGGACGAGCAAAGCAAGAATCATGATTAGTTAGTTCACTTCAATCGTATATATAATGGGTGGACTCTACAATCACACACACACACATATAGAACTGCTGGGGAATTTCCAGCGTCTTAAAGCTAAGTTTGTTTACAACACTATTATGATTACGTTACCGTTACGCGTTAGTCCACACAGCTGGACAGGAAACGAAAGAAAAACAACCGTTATGTCATGCACGTACATGAATAAAAGACTAGCTCATTATACCTTTACCTCAAACATGTCATCGCAGAACACAAGTTCCAGAATTATTTTCTCGTCGTACATAACAACGATTAACAATTCCTTGACTTATGTATTGATAGCATGTTCAAGATATTACCAAGTCAATAATTAAAACAAAGAATGAGCTACAATACATTCATAATAAATAACCAATACAATACAAATGAAAATCTATCATGACTAAAATTGACTTCAATGTTTTTAGAAAACTATTAACTCTAGACCAAACATAAAGATTATAAACTTGGCGTTCTTTACAAGTCTAGTTCTCTTTGTATCGTATAGTGCAGGATCAGTTCAAAACGGACTTCCTCAAATTTATTTATTAGAGAGGAACGAGTTTCATGTCATTCGACCAGAAGACCTTTATATATTTATTTCTATTAATTTCATGTATTTATTGTGCAGCGTGGAGTGAAATTTGGAATCGCGGTCGGAGTCAAGAATTCTAAAAATAAAGGAACAGTGGTGATGTCGTCGTGCATGGATTCAGGGACCCCAGTAGAAGAAATCGTGACAGAGGAAAATGATCCTCCGCCCCTGGAGCACTCGGCACCAAAGAAAATCAAATTATACCTGATTTCAGCACCCTCACCATCGTCACCGCCTCAAGAGAATAAATCCGAAGCAGAACCAAATTGAATTGAAACCAGAGAAAAATTATTTATTTGTGGATTTGAATCTTGTGATGAGGAGTTTATCACCGCTGAGAATCTGGAGGAACACATGCGAAATGCCCATGCGTTTGCGTGCTCGCTGCAAAATTCCTGAATGTGAAAAATATTGTGAATCACATTCAGAAATGAGAAAACACATGAAGTCTGAGCATGGACAGTCGTGCACAATTTGCAACAGCCGATTTCTCGGACAATATGCACTAGACAAACACATGAAAGAATTCCATGGCGAAACCTGGGAACATACTTGTAAAGTTTGTAAACAAATGTTTGTTTCAAAATTTGAAGACGAGAGGATATGGCTTTGAAGAGGTGGACTTGAGAAGGAAATGCTCGATTCCTGGTGCGTTAGGACTCCTTTGCCGTACATGCCTATTTGTTTACAACGAAGAAAGAGCTGAAAAAACACGATTGTGTACCCACGGTTCCACGTGTCAAATGTTCCTACGTTGGTTGTGATGATTCATTTACAACTCAACATAAAATGAAAACACAGCGTAAGAGTGGCCGTCATTTGAAACTATTGAGTCAGGATTTTTTCTACACATTACAATTCTCTACGGGTTTGGCACATGAAGACTCTGACTCTGTCTCTGACCATGTCTTCCGCTGTGTTTACGATTCATGCCAAGAAGTCTTCCCCAGAAAACTCCTTCTGAAGAAGCACGTAAGAGTTACTCATGGAGTTAATCTAAAACCACGTCAATTCTCCTGCCAAACATGTGACGCCCAATTCAAGGGGATAATGGGAAGAAGTCATTACTCGATCACATCCATGCAGGCCATGAAAACAAGCAGAAGCAGAAACACTAATTAATTATTCAATTACACAGTATTTACAAAAAAGAATTCGATGGTTGAATAGATACAAATGTTGCAAGAATTATTTGTGTGGATAAAATGGATTTGGATTTGAAAGCCCTTCACGTGTCTAAATTATTAAATATATGTGTATGTTCTCATTATTCATCATTATTTTATTATATTAAGTAAAAGTGCTACCACCACCGGCTACTAAATATTGCAATGAGAGAAGGATTTCTTTTCCAATACAAAACCCACACGGCTCGGTGGACTTATTTTGCCTGACTTTCTCTTCCCGTCAAATTCAAACATTCTTGACTTCTGACTTTGACTCAAATGTTCAATGGAAATAAAAGAAGTTATTTTCTACATTCATTTCCAATTAATTACTAAGATTTGTTATTTGTTCTTGTCGATTTTGCATTCTTGTCGTAGTCCGTGATATTAGGTCTTTGGGTCTCGGTCGTTACATCAGCAAGTAATTAGAAATATTTCTGATTTCAGAGTGACAATCAACTCGTAGTCAAAAAAATTATAAATCAAAATTTTTCTTGCCGTTAAATTGAATATTTTTTTAACGTCTAAGTAAACCCAAATATTCTATTTTTTAGATGATTTGAATAATGGGTATTTGCGATCAGTGATAGACAGTGAAAATAACTAAAAACGAATGAGCTTTTTCCTAATAGGAAAAATTCTTTGTTTATTCTTGTTTGTAAATAGGAAAAATAAAAAATCAATCACTGAACTCAAAGCAGAATGGACCAGCCGGCAGTAACCCCTGGAATTCTTTTGGCGTCCGATCGTAATATTCCAGACTATCCAACTCCAAATCATTTCTGGACAAATTGTACGAACTATTTAATGATTTATTTGACGAGAATCCATGGAAAGCCAATTGCAGTTCTTGTTATGACCTCATTTGGACCTTCTATAAGCACATTCGTGAAAGACACGAGAGCGTAGTCGAATCCAGACAGACTTCAAAATGCAAATTATCAGCCAAGAGTTCACGGAATGATTCGAAGGAAGTGGAGGATTCGGTGTCGACGGAATTTATACTTCCTCACAAATTATTGACTAAGAAAGTTAAGAAACAAATAAATCAGTCTGCCATTTTACCCTCTATTCATGAGTCTACTATTTCAACCGAATTTCTTGGCACTGAGCTACGAATAAAGACAGAACAAGATCTGGATATTGATATTATGGATCAGGATTTCTTTGAATTAGCCGGGTCATCAAACTATTCTGATCCAGTGGATACTAGATTTGACATTAATAGTTCCGACTCCGATACTACACCACATTTGGTGACGACGAACAAGAAAAATCCAGATGGCTATCCTTGTAGAATCTATGAGCAGAAATTTGTCACAAATACATTTTTGTATGTCCTTTTCAAAAAATGTCATCCGCAGGGACAACCTTACGATTGCCAATTTTGTGAGAAGACATTTTCCTCAGAAACTACACTAAAGTCTCACATGCGGACGCATACGGGTGAACAGCCTTTCCAATGTGACAAATGTGAGAAACAATTTAGACTGAAACACCTGTTGACTCTTCACAAATTTGATCACGAGACGGACCGTGGGTCCAGACCCTTCTTGTGTGAAATCTGTGGAAAATGTTATAAAACACAGCAAGCATTGAGAGAGCACAAGGCAGTGAAGCACACGCACACGGATGGTCAACCTGGCAATAGCAGCACATGTACAATTTGTTTGAAAAAGTTTGCAGGAGTTCAAGGGCTGAAATCTCACATGTTAGTGCACTCGAGTGAGACCAAACACCTGTGTGATGTATGTGTAAAAACATTTCATTCAAAAGGGGGTTTGAAGGCTCATAGTCTCCTTCACTCGGGAGAAGAAAAACCTCATGTGTGTGAAGTGTGTGGGAAAGGGTATATCAAAAAGTGTGAATTAATTTACCATAGTTTGACTCACACGGACCAGAAGTCAAGATTCAAGATTTGTTTATTCACAAGCAAAAGCATAACATTCCTCACAACAATAAGAATAAAATCCCAATTGATCCATCGGTGAGTGTCACACAATCACGGAGAAGAGTTTTAGTAATACATTACCAGGGAAATATTTGCTAAAGCTTAAACTCTATTCCTAGTACTAACATTTCATGTCATTACTCTGAACTTGAAAATTCCAAAGGTCAATAGATCAATATGTTAAAACCAAAACCAAAAATTTCATACCAAGACATAACCAATGTAACGATAAGATAATAACAGTCTAATCAACCATATTCATAATAACTTAAACATTCCATTACTAACTTTTCCATGTGAAGGACAAAGTACGTATTTTCTATGTCAGGTTCCAAGTTCATGACCTTACTTATTTTTGACAGTAAGGAGAACAATTTTTCAACAAATGAATTTAAAAGAAAATTACACTGTCGCGGAACATTTTTCTCTTCCTTCTTCATGGGCTTAAAAATAGGGGTACACGTCGCACATGTCCACGATCTGTTTCTAATAAAATTCCAGTATGCGTTATCTGTCATGGAAAAAGAACAATTCCTTCTATGGAAATGGTTGAAACAGTATTTACATTGCAACACACCATACTCATCATCTGTTAAATTACCTTCCAAATGATCGTCATATTTGAGGTAAAATGTGTACCTTTGTTCCTTGTACAAGACAACATTGCCATAATTTTTTATGTCTTCGTCACAGTTGTGACAAACCGGTAAATCATCATGATTAATTTCAACAAAATAATCGAAGGTCTCAACATGTTCTGCTACAATATCAAAACTTGTCTTCATATATCTATCCTCAGTTCCGTCCAAAATAAGTACATTAGTATCAGGAACCTCATCAAGACAAAGTGACACCGCGAGCTGGGTGAGACGGTCTGGCGAGACCATTCAGAAAGTTTAAATTCTTTATTTACAATTCTTGGAAAATTATTATCTTAGTTCTAGTTCCAAAATTTTACAGATTTTATAATTACAGGTAAGTAAACATTTAAAAAATACAAACGTGACAAATATTTATAAAACACTTGAACAACGCAACAAGTCTCGTCGCGATTTTGCGAAGTTATGTGACAAATCCTAACTCCTAAGTGCTTCAATTATGTTTGTGATATTTTGCAGGTTGGACAGTTTGGAGTGGAGCACACTTAGTATTTCACAACAATGGATATTATAGAGGCGAGTTAAATTTTTAATTTTGTTTATTACGTGCGGTATTTTATTACGTGTGGATTTTACAATGTAGTAAAATTTATAAATCTAAATTTAATTCTAGGAATCACTGAATATCCTTGCAGCAGGGCATAGCGATGACAGATTTCAGTGAAGTGCGGAAGACGAGAAGAAAGGAATTCAGGTCGACAGGAAGTGTGCCTCAGTCGGTCAACGTGTCACAGACACCTTCTGTTCATGCTAGAAAAATAGAGACCCAGTACAATACAGGTGCATCACTGTTCTCTGGATGTTTGCAGTCAAAGTCCTCCGACTGCATCAGTTTTTTTGCCTTTCTACGACCCATTTTCTTGAGAAATCTTAGCTATGCAGTTCAATATTTATATACAGTACAATCACAATATTTATAAAGGATAAGTGCTATTTTAATTCGTGGAAACGGACTTCCCTGTATTTCGCTAACTGTCCAAAAAATAACAAAATATGTACCGGATATAGTTGGAAAAAACCTAGACCATTTTTTAATTCACAGGCGGTGAGCTCGGACTCGGAGAATCGATGCAAGCTAGACCAGAAGGAAATCTGAAGATTTCTGGAAGTCCAGACTGGGATAGATTTCGGAACGACGCAAGGGCCGACAGCAGACCAAATCATCGCACTGAGATATCAAAAGACCGTGAGGGGAATTATTCTGTTGACAGAGAAAGGAGTCGGGACCGTGACAAGGACCGAAATTGGAATCGTGAGAGGTGAACACTGTTCTCTGGATGTTTGCAGTCAAAGTCCTCCGAGTGCATCAGTTTTTTTGCCTTTCTACGACCCATTTTCTTGAGAAATCTTAGCTATGCAGTTCAATATTTATATACAGTAAAAGGATAAGTGTTATTCTAATTCGTGGAAGCGGACTTCCTTGTATTTCGCTAACTGTCCAAAAAAATAACAAAATATGTAGCGGATATAGTTGGAAAAAACCTTGACGTTTTCTTTAAATTACAGGCGGTGAGCTCGGAGGAACCAGAGCAGGCGGACCAGAACTGAATCTAAAGATTTCTGGAAGAGAGGATCCAGACCGAGAGAGATTTCGAAACGACGCAAGGGCCGACAGCAGACCAAATCATATATCAAAAGACCGTGAGAGGAATTATTCTGTCAAGAGAGACAGGAGTCGTGACCGTGACAACGACCGGAATCGGAATGGTGATCGTGGTGAGAGGAATCCCGATCGAGACCGTGATCGTGACTGCGATCGAGATCGACACCGTGGGGAGAATATGGTGGAGAGGAAAAGATGTCGCTCCCGTTCAAAGGATAAAAAGTACAAAAACGTCGAAGAAGGTGGCGAGTATAAACACAGGAAACGCTCCGAATCAACGGATGAAAAGAAACACACGATGAAATCTCAGGATCGAAACCTTGGGAAATCACCACAGAATGATGGGGATGGGTGTGTAAATTATATGTAATATGGTCACGAGTGAGTGAGTAATACCGATATGAGCTCATTTTTTTAGAATTGTGACAATTTTGATCAAAAGTATTTTATAATCAATTTTAAATATTTGAGTTAAAAATTCAAAGATCTAGTTCGGTTTCGTAGTTGGTAAGGTTTGTCAAATATTATTCGAAACATGTCCTGTCGAAAGTCGGAGACACCTGTTGAGAAATTTTGGAGGTCTTGCTCTTCACTCGTAATTAGGTTTTAGGTTATTAATGGACGGGTCATAATTTTTGTAATTACTTACATTTCCAGCGAAAGCGGCGATCGTGACCGCGGTGACAGATATCGTGATCGTAAGGGCAATTATCGTATTAAGACAGAAGACCTACAAATGGGAGATATTCGAGTCAAACAAGAGCCGATGGATGGTAAGAACTTATTCGAGTTGTTAAAGTTTTGTTAGAAGTTGTAGAAGAAAATTTTCTAACACTTATGCTTATGTTCTCAGATTATCCGAATTATGATGATTCTTACTACAGCGGTGGTGAATACATGAAACCAGAACCTGATTATTAAGTTCAAGAATGTGGTCCTTCGGTTTTAAGATCTATATATGAATGCAAATTAACAATTACTTTACATATTATTTAATTTTAATTGTTATAACAATATCAATTCAAATTGTCAGTGTGTAACATGGAAATTATTGCCTCATTGCTGAAATCTGTAATGTCTTCACCAGCAAAAACATTAAAAAAGAAATGTTAAATAATTTAAGGGGGCTGAATAGCCCCCTTAAATTATTTAACACAACTTAAACTTTATTGCCGGATTAGATTAAGATATTGTTTTGCTGAATTCCTCGTTTTTTCCTTATAACGAACTTAATATTTGATAGAGTTCTTCTGATCGCCTGTTGCCCTGACATTCTCTCGTTCTTTTATGAAGATTCTTATTTATATTTTCAATTTGATCCAAATGTACAGAATTTGACCCTTGCTTGTGTGAATGCTCAGATGTGATCAATTTGACCTGAATACAATTTTTAAATTTCTTCGAATTTTTCGCGTGGTCATAAATATGGAGAGTACAGTTTGTTCGTCCCAATAGTTCACTTTTGATTGAAAGTTCAGTTCCAACACCAAAAGAGTACACGATGCAAGGCATTCCTTTTTTCTGAATTTCGGAAACTCCACAGATCCATTTCCCACCATCCCTAACGTTTCCGAGTCCGGTCAATTCATGAGATGTGGTCAGGGTAGAAAGAATTCCAAATCAATTTGTCAAACGTGAAAAACGTCAGAAGACTGAATATATTTATTTTCCACCGCGCGTCCTTCCAGATGGTATTAAAATATATTGTCTGAGATCCCAATTGAGCTGATCTATCCAATGAGTTACTACACTGGAATGTCCCAAATTTGCGTTAATTTAAGATGTAGCTACATTTTGAGGTAGCTTTAGCTAAGTCTGTTAATTGCTGTTAGGTTTGTGTTTTCAATTTTTAGAAAATGTTGAAGTTTTCATTTTATTTTATGGCGAAAATAGTGCACTCGTGCATTCACGAGTAATCTATTATTTTGATATATGAAGAAAATCAATCGTCTTTGGAAATAAATATTGGTTTCATTTCCCTTATATGATGAATAAAATATTATGAAATTGAAATATGATTTTATTTCCATTTTAATATCTGCTGCTCTTCTATATATTTGAAAGTAGTTAACCAGAGTTTTACACTAGAAAACCTGGCATAAATGGAATTAATTGACTTGTTTTTATACACCTTCGAACAAAACTCGACAAAACTTCAAGTTTACAATTTTTTGAACCATATATAGACCAAATTTTACAAACAGAAACTATGAAAAAATGAGATATACTCTTAGCAGTATTTTATGTACCAGCCTCTCAATAGAGAGATGTCCAATTCTCTGCTAACATTGAATAATACGGAGGAATCTCTTTTACTCATGCCTTTATTTACTATCATTTCAGATTTCCCGAGTGACGCCGAACTGACACTCAAACCGTTCACAAATGAATTCCTTCAATATGCAGATTTGGGCATTTTCTTCGTAATTTCGCAGCTTCCTACTAGTACTACTTACTTTAGACGTAAATTGTTTGCACTTGAAGAAGAGGCGGGGAAACAATGGACCAAGCATTTGGACCGGGCGAAACGAATGCGTCGATATAGCGAGGAAACTCTGAAGGAGGAAAACTCACTATGAAGTACTGCCGAGACCGAGGATCGAACTCCGTACCACTGACATTGTAGATTGAGCACGCTCACTACTACGCTGTCGTGTCTTGGCTAATTGGGTCCAATTTCCGAGTCCCGTTCTAATTCAAACGTTTGGAAATTGGACACATGGTTAATTCCAAATCTGAAATCGCAGTATTGGAGTGAGGACCATGAATAGCAATCAAAATCGATCGACAGCTGGTGTCCACGCGTTCTTCAACTGCGATACCTTCGCCCTTCCTCATGGTTGATGGAATAAAGACATTAAATTCGCATATTCTTCAGGTAAATTCAAAATTTCATGTGCTCCTTCGTCTTATGATGTAATTAACTCTCCTCATCACTAATTGGCATTACTTTTGAGTATACACTATATTTAGATCACGAACTACAACTAGTGATTCAAGAACAAGTAGGATTTATGAAATTAAAATGCCATGTCCTGTCCTATGTCCATATTTTTTTCGGTTAGACTCGTGTCGGTCGACATCGCAACTCAGCAGGGGATTTTTAGGAAGACAGACGTGTTCGATACATTTTGTTAATAAATAAAAAGACAAAAAATTCTATTCCTCGTTTTCTGTTGTCCTTTATTTTTAATGATTACAACAACACATCACATGTCTCGTCCATGAAAATCTGTTCCATTTTCAATCTCGTATTAGTTTATTTTTTACACTACAATGATTCGTTAGCGATGATTGTATACTGACCTGATTAGATAATGTGATGATTAGTTAAGATGATATCTATTTCATATTAATTGGTATTTTTTCTCTATGTTATTCCTTTGTTGTTGCAAGAATGGGTTCGAATGTTGACAACAGTTTTCTGAAATTTTTGACCTGAATAAAAGAACCTAACTTACTAATGCATGGACGAGAGGAGGATATGGCCAACCCTGTATATTACTAGAGTTTAGAAATAAGTCCTCATCTGACTCGTGAGCCATAGCTTAGATTGAAAATCCCGATTCTTGGTCAGTCATTGAATCAAATTATGTATAGTTTAACATGTCCTCATAGTTAGAACCAAAACCAAACCAAAGTATAGTTGGAACCAAAAAAATAACGTATAGTTAGAACCAAAAATGGTCAGAACCAAAACATGGATAGTTAGAACTGCAGCAGAACCAAAAAATGTATAGTTAGAGCCAAAAGTGTGGAAATGAATATGTAATGCCCCAAAGCATCGGAAATGCATATTCCGGGTTGACAGACAGATAATAAAACTAAGATATGTGAAGCCTGTGGGGTTGGATTGGAGCTATCGGTGTGCACGAAAATTTTACAAGTCCTTAATACAAGAGTCCATGTAATTCATGCAATCCTATGTGGAAGAATTTTTTTTATGTACTTTTGTTCAAAAAAAACATTGGTGACCTCGGATTTGACCTCTGAGGTCACCATAGGTCATATGGCATTCACTTTCGAGCAACAATTTTTCTTTCCAACTTTTGGTCAAATTTTTTTTCAGTGACCTAAGATTTGACTTCTGAGGTCACTAAAGGTCATACGGGGGTCGCATTTGGGCAAAAGATTTTTTTTACTTTTGGTCAAAATTTGTTTAGGTGCCCTCGGATTTGATTTCTGTGGTCACCAGTTCGACATCCGCGTTTCCTCGCATTATTGCACGTTTCAGAAAATCATTATGTTCTGACTCAAAGGAAGAGGGAGAATGATTTCACGATTTTTGTCACAAAAGGACAAACTCACAATTTACTACAAATTACGAATTTCCACCCATTTATTTCTCAACTAAGAGTATTTCTCAATTTGAGACTCGTCGCATCCTCTTTCTATGATGTGATTTCTTTCAATGTACGTTGAACATAAATAATCCGTCGTAAGACGCCGTATCTATGTGTTGCGAAACGACACCTACATAATCCGTCTCCGTATGCTACGTATTACTATATAGCCAGATAGCTAAATGGTTACCTAGGTCGAGGTCACCCTCTGACACCCTCTTTTTGCTGCATTTATGCGCGTTTCAGACCATTTTGAGCAACTTTGAATTTTGACCTCAACTGACCTGGGTCAGGGCACCCGGCGAGATCACTTGACATTAGGTGATAATTTTGACCTTGTGTACCTACCTTAAAAATTTCATCGAAATCTGTCAACATTGACTGGACGTGAACTCTGGTGATCTGGGGCAAGGTGTCTGACGCCCATTTTTTGTTGCATTTATGCACTTTTTAGACCATTCTGCAACTTTGAAAATTTTACCTGTGAAGACCTCAGAGGCCACCGGGCCATGTCATATTAGCACTTGGTGATCCTTGTGACCTTGTGTATCTACCCTGAAAATTTCGTTGAATTCAGTCAACGTTTGCTGCATGAAAAGTGTCGACGCACGGACAGACGGGCGAACGTACGGACACAGGCAATACATTCACATAATGTCTTGCTTAGGCAACATAAAAATAGACGGATGGATGGCTACTACTAACTTAGGCGCTGTGGGGGGTGACCTTCAGATTCTTTTAAGGCTAATCCTTTCCAGCCATTTTGTTCAGCAGGTCGAAGACCATGACTGAGCCGAAATTGAAACAAATCGCACGGTGTAGGATTTTCCTAAGCAATCCGCCCAGAGGTCTTTTTTGCTGCATCCACTATTAGAATGCGGGCGTAAATTTCGGGGCAATGTAGACGCCTTTAATAACTGTAAGTCGGGTGTGTTCGGGGAACTGAATATAAAGCTTGGGTGAATTCTTCGTGTTTTTAAATTAATTCGGACGATATTTAGTTAATCCGTATGATTCACGTCCTCTACGTAACTATTAATATTTCTAATTAAGTTTTGGTAAATTATTAATACTTTCAATTTAGTTCACTTGATATTTAGTTAATCCGTATGATTTTTGTCCTCCACGTAACTGTTAATGTTTCTTATTAAGATTATATCATATAAGATACAAGTATATGACAAAAAATAAATCATCTTGCTCACGCCTTACGAATACGAATATAATGCAATTAATTTTGCGTCAAGTTCCAAATGCGTACATTAAATATCATTGTCATTCCCCAAGCACGCGCAGAAATGTGAGTGAGGCTAATTAGCCCCCTTCAGGCACGATCAATACCAGCAAAATGGCTACACCGTATTGTCTTCGCTGACGGTTAGGAAGTTATTTAGCCAACAGAAATGTCGGCCAGAGTGTTTTCCACAAAGTCGGTTCTTCCCGGCCAATAAAAATTCGGCTAGGAAGTAGCCGATAAAGTCGGCTGTCGAACCGACCGTATTCGTCAAAAATACGTACTTTCTAAGGTAGTTGCGCTGCGATGCAAAACCTTTCGGCCTCTTAGAATACACTGCTGAACATGTCAGATACCGGATAGCGACTATTACATTCACTTGGACGAAAAATTCAATTAAGCCACAATTATACTTGCTTCACCCAAATATGTCTTAATTAATGTTATTAGATTAAGTTTAAATGATTACAGTGCGGTTTCACGTATTTGATTAGCCCAAATTGGCACCCATATGACCTCCGGTGACCTCAGAGTTCAAATCCTAGGTAACCTAACTTTTTTCCACCAATAGTAGAAAAATAAATTTTTGACGGAAAATTTTTCGACGTAGGGTTGCATGGGATTTACATGCCCTCCTGTGTTGGGGACGACTTGTAAAATTCTCGTGTGAACCGATAGCTGCAATCCAACCCACATGCCTCACATACCTTAGTATCATTATCTGTTAACCTGGAAAATGTATTTCCGATGCTTTGGGGCATTACATATTCATTTCCACACTTTTGGTTCTAACTATACATTTTTTGGTTCTGCTGCAGTTCTAACTATACATTTTTTGGTTCTGACCATTTTTGGTTCTAACTATACATTTTTTTGGTTTTGGTTCCAACTATCTGACTACTAAATGGTTTGGTTTTGGTTCTAACTATATTTACGTGATTTAACTTATGATGTTAGCACACATAAAATCATAATTTTGAGAAAGTAATTTGATTTGTAATTTGTAATCGTAATTGCATTTTCAATATTGCGTAATTGTAATTGAGATTAATTACTTTTCCATTTTTGTCCACGCAATTGTAATTGTAGTTAATTACTTTCGAAATTTCTTCATTTATTTGTAATTATAACTATGTAATTACTTTAAAAAGTGAGGGTGTAATTTGTAATTTGTAATTAATTATATTTTTAAATTAATTGACCCAAGTCTGCCAAATATGAAGTGCATGTATTGAAAAGGAAATTTTTGACATGACGTCATTTCGTAAATAACTTTGGTGCTTATTGGATAAACCTATTTCCCATTGTCGTAATAAGCACCAACGGATAAATAACAACTCGTTGGGGTCAGTACTGGCATACCTAGGGAACGCTTAGTCAAGGTTTCTTAGTGACTTGAATGTAAGACAATCGCGGAAACGGCGGAAAAAAACGTCGGATTACTCACCCGGGGTGAAGTGGTCTGGTGGGTATCCTTGCATTTTTATTATTCCAAGAGTATGCGGCAGGGTTCGAATTCATTGCCTAATCAGTTCTACGTCTTTTTCGTGCCAGATTATTCAATATTCGTCGTATTAATTAGTTCAAAAAGTGTTAATTAATCCAGACACATTCTCTGCTTTCCAAACTTCTCCAAGGTAACAGAGTGCTCCCAATTAATCACTATTGACTTCTCGAATTAATATTTTTGTACTGACCTGGACACTTGTTTTCTCATTATTCGCAGGTTTTTGTAAATCCTGCAAAGTTGTTTTTCGGAAAAGAGCACCTAGTATCTAGTCTTCTCCAAACTTCAGTTCAAAATGGCTCTCAGTGATTCAGATGTGGCGAAACAGGTAATCCATTCTAATCGAACTTAGAACAGTAATCAGCAACACAATTTTTAGCAGGGAAAAACAAATGTTTCAAGTAATTGTCCCAGACTTTGGTCAATTATTTAAAAAATGTAATTAATTACAAATTACAAATTACTCCCTCATTTCCAATTGTAATTAATTATAATTACAAATACATGGAGGAAATACGAAAGTAATTGACTACAATTACAATTACGTAGACAGAAATGGAATAGTAATTAATTTCAATTGCAATTACGTAATTGTAATTGAAAATGCATTTACAATTACAATTCAAATTACTTTCTCGAAATGAGGATTTTATGTGTCCTGACATCATAGTTACATCTTTGCATATGATGGTAAAAGTAATTGAGAAAAATATAAATTCAGTTACAAATTACAATTACAATGACACACAATTTCCAAAGTATTTAATTACAATTACAAATTACAGCTGGGATTCTGAAAGTAATTAATTACAATTACGTAATTGTAATTGAAATTACAATTACCAATGTAATTGACCCAAGTCTGAATTCTACATCTGTTGACGCTCCCAGTGTCCCAATTATGTGAAGGTATAAATTCTGTATGACAAAAATGAAAGTTGACAATTCATTTGGATCATTCGAAATTTCCTATACATATAAAAAAAGGGCAGACTAGCTCAAGTTCAATTTATTTCTGAGAATTTTCGTGCAAAAGTAGAGTGAAATGGGTACAGTTTTTTTTGAATTTCTGAATCACCAATTTTTGTAATCTTATTCCTAGATCAAGCAAATGATAGCATTCATAGAACAAGAGGCAAACGAGAAAGCAGAAGAAATTGATGCGAAGGCCGAGGAAGAATTTAATATTGAAAAGGGACGACTTGTTCAACAACAAAGACTCAAAATCATGGAGTATTACGAAAGAAAGGAGAAGCAAGTTGAGCTCCAGAAGAAAATGTACATTGAAAAACAGAAATAGAATTACATTTTATTATGGATTTTTGATATATACCGATTATAATTAATTTGTATTTATTTTAGCCAACATTCAAACATGCGAAACGCGGCTCGTTTACGTGTACTAAAAGAACGAGAGGACCACGTTGGCAGTGTATTGGATCAGGCAAAGCGTGAACTCGCTGAACGTACCAAAGATCCTGCTACGTACAAGAAACTTATCATTTCTTTAATTGCTCAAGGGCTCTTACAAGTAAGAAATATACCACATGAAATTATTTCCTTGAATTTTGTATATTTTACTCTAATCATTTGGTCAATTCCATTACAGTTATTGGAGACCAATGTGCTTCTTCGATGTCGCCAAACAGATTTAGCCCTCCTGGATGAAGTTTTGGAGGATGCTACTCAAGTGTATAAGGAAGCTACAGGGAAAGAAGTCAATCTGAAGGTTGACCAGGAAAACTTTCTACCCGCAAATAAGTAATATTGATACACGAGACCATCTGAATAAAGGATACGGCACAAAGGGCACGTGAAATGCCCCCTCACCAGAATTGGCCAATCTTTTGATATCTTGTAGCCCTTAGTCTCCTGAGCAATATTTGTACAGGTGCCAACACGATAGGTCAACAATGGTGACTTACAGAGGTCACCAAAGTTAGAGCGTTGGTTCCCTGATAACCTGAAAAATGACCCCTATAAAAGTTGTTCCACTCAATGAGACAAGCAACTTTTCCCTCGACCAGTGGCGGATCCAGGAATTTTTCCAGGGGGGGTTCTAAAGAAATAATTGTGCACACATGGTTCCTGAAAAGAACGCCCGCCGGGAGAAATTTTTTCCGACCCTTTTTAACATAATGTTGCGTGTAAAACGTGCTTTTAAAGCCAAATATCTAGTCTTTTTCAATTCTATCTAGTCAGTATTTTAATTTCCAGGGGGGGTCCGGACCCCTTGGACCCATACCTAGATCCGCCACTGCCCTCGACCTTTTTTCTCTGCGGTCAACACCCGAAGTCACAGATCAATGTTAACATCACGATCATGAGTCATCCAATTGAGTAGTGACCCGAGGGGTTGAGCACAGAAAAAAATGGTTACGAGAAAAGTTGCTTGTCTCATTGAGTGGAACAACTTTTGTAGGGGTCATTTTTTAGGTTATCAGGGAACCTAAGGTCAAACTTTGGTGCCCTCTGGAAGTCACCCGGGTTGACCTATCGTGTTATGACCTGTACAAACATTGCTCAGTAGACCAAGGCTACGACATACCAAATATTAGCCAATTCTGACGAGGGGGCATTTCACGTGCGCTTTGTGCGGTATTCTTTTTTAGTGCTTTTTTTTCTAAAATTGTTTGATTTATTTTCTAGTTGCGGAGGTGTCGAGCTCGCGGCCCAAAAAGGAAGAATTCGGATTTCAAATACTCTGGAATCTCGTTTGGATATGATAGCTAGTCAAATGATCCCAGAAATTCGTTCAACTCTCTTCGGTAGAAATGTGAACCGCAAATTCACTGACTAAACACCAGGAATCTCTTTGCTGCACTTCGTTGTCATTTATTTTCGAGTCATCAGTTTTCTTTATCTCGTTTTCGGTCTCATTAAAACATTCTGTGGTTTCAGTTTTCGTAGAGAGAACCGTGAAATAGATGATAATGAAATTGGATCAATAAATCATACGTGAGTGATGTAATTAACCGTCTTTTCATTTGGGTTAGAAGAAAAAGAGTAAAATGTCTGAGATGTTTAGCAATTAAATATTTAGGATAAGTTTCTGAACACATAGAGATTGGAGGTTGAACTTATTTGCTTCAAATAAGCCTTGATCGAAATCATTTAATCACGTTTTGCGAGGAGACACCCAGAACCCCATGAAAAAGCTAAACTTTAACGTTTTCAATTTTCGAAACTTCAAAGCCGAGTCTCCTTTACTGCGCGATCTCTATTCTCTAATACAACCCTGGTCCGACCGGCTAATTTTGTACATACGTATATCCCCGGCGTGCTTCTATGAGAAGTTTCGTAGTAGTGACTTCCTTGAGCTATTAGAGGGAATGGATTTTCGACTCAATATATACTTACGAGGGAAGTAGCCGAGGCGCAACACTTCGATTTCGCCCAATTTCTTTTTCCTGAAAGACCTTCACCAGAAACTAATTTGAGTAAAGTTGGTCACCCATTACTCAAAATTTGATTTTTTTAAATTTGATTTTGGGAAACATAAAATTATTTGGTTGTACAGTATGGACTAATTCATGACTTCATTGTGAATGAATATTTTACGAAATGTTCTGCGCCGCACGCATCTCAAAAGTCAAAATTTTATTTCTTATGTAATTCTGAACGTCAATACGAATACCATTATTAGTTTTATTCTTACGGACATCTATGAATTCAGCTTTAATTAATTGTAATGGTTCACTCGTTCATGGACGACAAACGGAGGAATAATGTCTTCTAATCGCTCATTTCGAAACATCCAAGACTCCAGTCCCGTGTCCCGTCTCCTTCGTCAAGATTTCACATGTTTTTGTGAGCTGAAACAAAATCAAAAGGAATGGAACGTCATTTTCAAACCGTCGTAGCTAATTTCAATTGTTTTTCATTTCTCGCGAATTGTCACTAACAGTAGAACATTTGATCTCAGCGTGACGGAGATGACTCAAGGACATACTTGGGTCAATTACTTGGAAAATGTAATTAATTACAAATTACACCCTCGCTTTTTCAAGTAATTAATTACAATTACAAATTACATGCGAAATTGCGAAAGTAATAAATTACAATTGCAATTCCGTAATTGTAATTGGATTTTCAATTACAATTACAATACAAATTACAATTTCAAATAAACTTTATTCGAGTTTATCAGCACTAAAGACACATCTTTGCGTTCACTATCCAATACTTCGTTGAATCTTTAATAGTCAACAAATGTAATTGAGAAAAACGTAATTACAATTACAATTACAAACACCTCCCAAGTAATTAATTACAATTACGATTACCAATGTAATTGACCCAAGCCTGCAAAGAGTAGAAGGCTATGTAGGCAGTGGGGTCAGTCAAACGATACATCTCTCTGCCTCTCACAAGGGATGCTCAGGACATTCGGATCGAACCTAGACCCGCCATTCACTTTTTCACCACATCCCACCAGGACCTCAAGATTTTCTTAATACCATTCTCGAACATAGGCCAAAAAAGTATTCCATTTGTACACGCGACTTTAAACTGTTTTCATGTCAAGAGAACCCAAATCGTGTGAAAAAGTTAATGCTTTTACAGTTGGATCGGAATGACCTCGAGAGTCGCGAAAATTATGTATATTATCGAAGTATTAGTCTCGACTTAATACTGTAAAAGGCTGTGTTAACTTTACTACAAATCGGTAAAATATTTTACTGAAACTACAAAGGTGTAAACAGAAACTCTGAATGTAAGACTTGCTTAGCATTAGAAACATTGGGAATTTAATTGTAATTAATACCTGGATCTCTCTCTTAATGAAATAGAAATGGAGGAATGATATTTTCGCATTTTCTGTCCTGAAAACTCCAAGACTCAAGATCCGCCTCCTTCGTCAGGATTTCACAGCAAGCCTTCGTAAACTGAAAACAACAAATCAAAATAAATGGAATTCCATTCCTCTTTAGATCTACCGAATTAATTGACAATTTCCGCTCACCATACACCGCTGGACGTGTAGATGGCGGAGATGGTTCATAGAGTAAAAAGCCAAGTAGGGAGTGAGGTCATTCAAATAAATCCGATTATGTATTACATCCACATCTAAATTCAAATATCTCAATTCTGAAAGCAGAGAAAGAAAAAATATTGATTAATTTATGTGCATGGTGGTACATAAATAATGGCCTCTTTACTTGTTAGACTCCGAATGGAAGGGACTTGTGAAAGTTGTCCCGTCAGCATCATAATCTTTTCCAGTCTCCTTTCCACGTTCATTTTCTCCAACTCATTCACAAATGGATGGATTCCCAGAAGTGTTAAAGTTGGAATCCCAGTGAAGATAGACTCCAACTCCAGTTCCACAGCGTCCGTTCCTTCGACGAAAATGGACAGAGATAGTGATTCCAATTGGACCAAAGGAGACCAGAGTTCTCTCAGAATTTCGAGACTATCTGCTTCAACACTCAATTCTAATTTGGCAAGGTTAGGGAAGACTTTCAATATGAGAGGGACTGTATGGACTTGCACGCAATACAGAACAGAGAAAGATTTTATGTTTGGGGCGGAGCTAAACTCTTCAAAGTACTCATCCCAATCTTCTTCTCCATAATAATGTGGAGACCACCCTATGTCCAATGTCTCTAGGGATGGAAAGTTGTTGTTCAAATTAGTAGGTGTGAGATCATTCTCGGGCTCTGCTACGTATGCCAAGGATTTAAGGTGTGGCATGTGCGGGAATTTTATCAAACTATTTTCAGAAATTTGTCCCACCTGAAGGGATTGAATGGTGTCTTTGAAGATTGCAGCCAATTGGGCATGCACTCCGTCAACGTCAAAGTCCACTTCGTCATCGTCAGACTCCTTCGGTTTAAAAGTAAGGCTCTTCAACCTCAATCCCTTTTGACCCATTCTCTGTAGATGTTCAATGTGGCAAACTCTGACGCCTTGAAGATGTAATGATTGAATGGAGGATTCAATTCCTAGTTTTTCAATACAATTCAACACGACACTAATACCAGTGGTATTCTCGTCCACCTCGTCCATCTCGTCCTCAGAATCCGGCAGATATTCCAATACAGCAATATCAGAAACATTTGTAGCCGCAGATAACAACTCCTAGGTCGAAGCGGTGAAGTACGTTCGTGGTATCTTATTCTGGACATGGTGGAAAGTTATCTTCCTCAATGAAGAAAATTTTGGCGTGGAGTCAGGGAATAATTTCACATTTCCGGAACATGGAACAAAATTCCCTGGAAATCCAAGGACTTTTAGGTTTGGACAAGATCTTAGTAATTCCGACACATCTTCAATTTTATTAACTTCTGACTTCTCCAAACATAAATCAATTTCCGTAGATGCCTCCCCACATAACTGAAGGAATTGTTGACCAACTCCATCTGTTGTCCGAAATGGTTCAAGTTGGAATCTTGCAAATGCAATCCCCAATTCGTTGGTGTTAAATAACTCCACAAAATCATCAATCCGACGATTTCCGGTGATTGATGAATCACTCCCATGAATTAGGATCTTGAAGGTGGCGCGCATGTGTGGAATGGTGTGGAAATTCCACTTATTGGAGACACCTCGACATGCCATCAAATCAAACCGTTTCACGAATCCAAACAATGTCTCCAGAATCTAACATGCAAATAACACAAGAATCAAGAGGTCAAGTTTTTATTTTCTTAAAGCAAATATATTGCAACATCTTGAAGTTAGAATATTTTTAAGTCTTTAGTATCCTTACACCGAAATGGATAAGCTTACCAAGTCATTGAGGAGTGGGTGGTCCCCTCGTTCTAACCATTCTTCATTAACTTCATTGGAGGGTACCAGAGTCCCTTCAACCTGAAATAATACACACAAGAAGTTAATCATCCAAGTTTCCAGTTCCGCACGTCCAATTTGTAATCAGAGGGGAAATTACTATTGTTCAAAAATTCATTCATTTCAAACTAATATGTATGTATGTGTTTGTAATTTTCATTGAACATCGAGACCACGACCAGCCGGGATACTAACAAACAATATTTATATATTTTTGGAAAAATTAAGCAAAAATTAATTGTGCGGGCCAT
>JAQGCA010000935.1:0-21288 GCA_034698945.1 Protaphorura quadriocellata
CGTGTCCATTGGGCATCCTTTGTATGAAAGACGGTGATTGAATAAATTCGTTTATTTTGATATTAAAAAAAAATTAATAAAATTTAAAACTTATTTACCTGTCAATACAACTGAATAATGACTGATGATGGATTTTGATTGTTTGTGTAGATTAGGCGGTAGCTGCAGTCCACGTTGTCGTGATAGATTTAAATTTGGTAGGGAATGTTTGAAAAAGAGGTGGCAGGATCCTCAAGATTCCCAGATCTGAACGAGCGCATGAGTCTGAAACAGGGAATAGGGCTTCAGACCCGGAACCAAGATTTCAGCCCGGAATATCTACGGATTCCCCGAATTAATTCATCTTTTGACACCAGAATAGTAATTTATATTGGTTGATTTTATTTCCAATTTAAAAATTTAACGAACTCGGTAAGTTTAGTTTAACTTTTGGAACACAACTTGTTCCCAGGGGCATAGCCCCTTGTAATTTAAAGTAGAATGTGAAAAATGAACTCAACTATTGTATTGAGTATTTGAAAACTAAAACGACAAGTCTATTGCAGCATAGTGATATTGGCAGCCGAGCCCTTGTGCTAGGATGTCATGAGGGATCGATCCCACCAGCTGATATGGTTTGATATTCTTTCCATGCAATGATACCTTCCTCAGCCCAAATGCAAATCTAATTCATTTTCTATGAAATGTAAGTGATATTATTAGACTATTCCCTAACGGCAAATGTCAATTAATATAATAATAATTCCGTCATTGTGCTTTTTTTGCATTTCGGCTACAATTTTGTAAATTAAATATCAAATAATGCTAGGGTAGTCGTAGTATATAGTATTGTGTGTTGATTTAACTCACTCGAAAAGAGACAAGGAAGTGGATACGTTTGTGTCAACAGAAATATTAAGATTGACCTTTTGTGAAGTTCAAAATTCTGGTATTCTAAAGATGGATTAGTGTTACGAGAATGTTATGAGGAATCCGAATATGCAAGCTTCAGATCAATTCGGCCATTGTGATAGATGATACAGATATAATGTTCGATAGGTTCATAAACTGAACATATTTTTAGAAAGATGTTCAAGTTCCGAGTTCGGACACCTGGAATACAAAATAGATGAATCTCGGGATGGAACGCCCTAGTCAATACACAGGATGAAGGTTGGGCTTGCTTGGCTATGTGTGTCTCGATGAGCATAAATAAGAAAATATAAATACGTATCTCTCGCGTTCGACGAACTCAGGAATTTTTCTATTCATTTTGTGGCATGAGATTCGGACTGAAAACCAATTATCTTGTTTAACGTCGGCAGTACGACTTGCAGAAAGTTTTGTCACACAATTTTAGGAACTGCAAATGAAACGAAAATTCGAATAGTCTTCAGTCACTGATTGATTATTCGTAGTAATCAAGTGACTTAGTTATAGATTATATTAAGTTTGGGGATTATGTTGAATGATAATCTTATAGGAAACTAAAATAAGAAGATAAAATTGTGGTTGGGGACAGTAGGTCACCATTGTCCGGTAAAAAGTTACTGCAAAAAGTTTTACTGATTAAAAGAAATCAGTAGATAGAGGAAACGCTTCACCGAAAGAGTATAATATAATGGACTGAAAAAGCGAAGTGAGTATTTGGAATCGTTTTATTATAATATGCATTCTATTTTCTACCCAGCCAATGCAATACCCGGCGAGCCTTGTAGTTACTCGTACGGCATCGTTAAAATTTTAGCTTACAGATGACAGATTTAGAAACAGTATTATTTCTTTTATTTTCAGGTGAATATTTGTGATTTGAGCAGCGTTGAAGAATCAAGAAAATGCTTCCTGCCGTAGGTGTACTTCGCACAGTCCCGTGCCCTTATTATGTGGCGGGGCTCTGTGACAGACCACACTGTTTTTTTAGTCATGCCAAAAGAGGTAAATCCTGTTAGAAAACTTACGGAAATTCATGTATATACTTATTTAAATGAAAGTGCCACATCGGAAGACTACTTCGGCAGGATTTTATTATTCCGAAAATATCGCGTCGAAATAGCAAAAATTCCAGGATTTAGCGATAAGAGTTGTAATTTACAGAAAGCACCGGGTTCAGAGGAACTGTTTTCTTGAACAGAGCGCCCGAGCTCTAATTTTATCAAACCCACTCTAAAGAAATGGCCGGGTTCTATAGATTAGAGACGTCCGGGCTGCATGTACTCACAAAATTAAAAATACCCGGCCTATATTAGAAGCCGGGCCAGATATATTTGGAGAATTGAAGGTTTGGAGAAAGTACGGTTTTGACGTTACGGTTAATCCTGGAAATTCCGTATCAGGGAAATATAGTAGCTAGTAATTATGTTATTTCAGATTTGTCGGCAGTCTTGTGAGTCTTGTCTCTTTTCCAAAGTCTGGACCATGACTTGAATTGTTAGGGGTGGTTGGTTTAGTTTTTATAATTTACTTTCTTAGGAAAAGTACGGCGCACTGCTTTTATATTGACCAGAGGCTAAAACTTCGGCATGACGCATAAAGTTGCGTGTTATGTGTTCCGCATCCAAAAGAATAAAATAATTCAGCCAATTCAGCGTCAGCCATTTCTGACTCCATCCATATAGATAAAATACTAGTATTTAATAATATGCACTCCATAATATTTTCGTATCCAAACACAAAATATTGTTGTACAGCGTGCTTTATAAACAATTGCCATCGGTGGCTCTTTCTGAAAATTGTCAGGGAAAGGTGAGATATATACAATTAGTAGAAAATAAAATGTATGTACAACGACTGTTGCAAATTATTGCTCTGCACTTTGTAGATTTTCTGCAAATGTCAGTAGTAGCGTACGGACCTACCTACTAGGAAGCTACGAAAGGACAGAATAAAAAAAATGAGCTGCAAATAAACTCATTGACCTTTCATTGACCCCTCATTGACTCCGCTAAGCATTGCAGAAGTCAGCGCAGATCAGCTGTCATATGCAATCGCTCCTTTGACTACGGTGGATTTTCCAAATGATTGGGGTTGCGCCCCATACCCCGAAGTACCCTTGAAACCGTTTCTTGTTTTCAGGTTTTGGCAAATGATGTCTTATAATAAAGATAATTGAGTCTGGAGTGTGCGAATACTCAAACATGACTAATGAATAGCCATCTAAGGGACATGTATCACAATCGAATTAATGTGTCGCCCCGTAACAGGATCTCTCAGCACCTTGATACCAAGCAATGGCTGGAATACAATCCCGCCATTTGTGCGTTGGTTTTGTTCCAACGCCTTATCTAAAATAAAGTACAAAACAACTGTAAAACAAGGACACCCTCCTCCTTTTGGGTGCTTGGCTCGCTAAAAATTATAAGTATTTTTTTATTTGGATTTGAGACTTGAGAGGTCAAGGTTAAGTTCAGTATTGTCGCATCATATCTGGATTTCCTAGTACTACCATACTACCATTGCCCTGGAATTATTTTTACAAAAATTTGATTTAAGCCGTCTGAGATAAAAGTCTGTTAACCAGCCGTAACCCTGTTGGAGAATCCGTCGCACCCTCTAGTGTGCTCGTTTTCCTTATTCCTTTCTCAGCTCTCGTCTCATTTCTCTTTGCAGACATTACGGCTGTGCTAAATAATGCTCTCAACAAAGGAACGGACATTTGGACTGAACCAGCCGTGCCGGACAGTCAAGGCGAGGTCAAGGTCACTAAAGTTGAATCTCAAGAATCGTCTTCCTTGCAACCACTAGGTATTGTCATATTTTTTTTTGATTTCTTCTTACACTTATTCTAAGACCTGGATTATTGGATAGGATTTACATTGACTGTAAGCCCCGACACAGGTAATATTTCCGGATACCTTTAAGTCTAGTGGCCTGCTTTGCTCAACTTTTAAGGATTTTGGCGAATCATGTTGAGATAACGGACGATGATTCAATTCCATCAGTTCATTCCAATTCCTAATAAGGTCAAATCACAAAACTCATTATGCAAGTCTAAAATAATGGCTGACCTAACATTTGCGTACGGTA
Organism: Protaphorura quadriocellata; assembly: GCA_034698945.1. NCBI lineage: Eukaryota > Metazoa > Arthropoda > Collembola > Poduromorpha > Onychiuridae > Protaphorura > Protaphorura quadriocellata. The sequence goes on from JAQGCA010000935.1 coordinate 4,003, forward strand.
ACTGACCATGGCCCGATACAACAATTTCTAGAGCCGCTTTTGGTTAGTAAACGTGACCAGAACTCACTGTTTCCATTCGAAAAATATCTCTTTAATTTTCACACCACTACTATACCCTCGATTTTTTTTTTATTATTGACTTTGACCCCATTTATTTTGAAGATGTCCTTTTAATTATTACCATTAGGCTTCGGCTCGGCAAAGTAATTATATGGGCAGCGTGGGCAAGGAATTAGAAACCCCATTTCACCTTTGACCTTCACCTTTAGAGTTTAGACTGTAGCGAAACTTTTAAATTATTTTCTCGTAGGTCTTGCTTTGTAAAATGAAATTGAGTGAACTTTGACTCCTTTCCATTCTCTCATTTTCTGTACATTGATTTCTGTTTTTATTATTTCGAACAGAGTTGGCGAATGAGAAAACGTCAAACGAAAGAAGTTTGCCCGAAAATAGTCCATTAGTGGGTGATCAGGCTGAAGTTGTCAATGCGTTGAAAAGAAGAAATTCTGGAGACATTACAGGGTCAGAACACAAACGTCAAAGATTAGGATCTACAGAGCTTGAAAATTCTAAGATGGCCGCCAAATGTGATGCTACAGCTACATCAAAGGAGATTAAAAGTGCTATTAAGCTGTCATCGGGCTTGGGGAATTTTGTCCGATTGGATAAAGAATTTCTAGACAGTTCCGAAAATCCTTGGACAATCGTTGGTTCTAAGAATGATAAACGTTCTAGTTCCCGTTCGAAAGGTGAATCTGAAACACAGAACCGTAATTCAAGTAAAGATAAGTCAAGCAGGAAAGACTCTAGGCTCAAAAATAAGTCAAGTCCCACTGACACTGGAGACAAAGATAAACGATCGTCATCATCATCAAAACATGACAGTAAAAGTAGCCGTCACCACAGGGGACATAGTTCTTCGTCAAAATCGAACCACCAATCTCGCGATTCTGGATCGAAACAAAAGACTGGAAGTAATACTACTAGCACAAGTAGTAGCCGTCATCGGCATCACAAATCTAGTAAACACAAGGATAGACGTACGAGCACAAATAGTAGTGCTCACGCATCAAATGTCACCGGAATTGTAAATACAGATCAGAATAAGTCCAATAACAATGATCCTAACCAGCAACAGGATGATTCTCCGTTAGGGAATGAATTCCTTTTTCCAGAGGACAACGTGTCTGATGATGATGATCCAAACGAAATTGCCCTAGAATGTCTGGAAATGTTCAATAGTTATAAGGCCGATGAATCTAGGAAACCTAAATCCGAGAACAATGCTGGATCCATATTACCTGCCGCTGAAGTATCATTGCCACCACAGAGTACACCCGGAAAGAAAAGAGTCGCTCATCCTGGGGCTGAGTTGCATTCGGCGGGTCCGCCTACCAGCGCTAAGCCGAAGTTAAGTTATGCAGAAGCTCTGCAACAAAGACTGCACAAAGTGCAGGAGAAAAATGTTGTCCAACCTCCTGCGAAACCATCGAATGCAATTTGTGTTCATCCTCAAGCCACTTCCTCGAATCATCAAGGAATTACTGGCAAGCCTCCATCATCTTTTGTGAATCTTCAAGCAGTTAGTGAGCATTCTCCAGCAATCTCTGCGAATTCTCAACCAGTTAGTATTGGCCGAAAAAGAATATCACACGTCGCAAATGTTGCAGGTCTTCTTAAACCAAATATTCCTGCCACAAATGGAAATTCTTCCAAGCCAGTGGAGCCAGTAATCAGTGCGAAGGTACCAGTATCACCAACTGTAGTTCAAACGGCCCAAAAAGGACAAAATAGAGTTGCACATTCTGGTGCCCAACTTCCAGCAGGGAATGCGAGTGTTGGGTCTCCACTAATTTCCGTTCATTCTGTGTCAACTTCCAAAGTTCCTTCTCAGGTTAGGCAAAAAATGTTGGATCAGATATTTGCCGAATGTTTGGAAATATGGTCAGACCCGGCGACTGCTACTTCTAAGGCACTGACAGAAGAACTTAATTTAGTTGCAAGATGTTCGTCAAAACCAGTATATGTTTGTGCTGGAAAAAATACAATCGCACGACTGCGTCGGGAAGCACGACTGGGCTCAAAGGTCAATGAAGATGAAAGTGGTAAGTACTTATGTATTGGCTGGAACATAATTGTAATTTCATTGTTGTCTTATAATGCTCTTGTCATTCCTGGTTGAGAAATAATTTCTCAACTCTGGAAAGATCGGAGTTGCGGTAATAAAGATGAATACAAGTTTGGACAACTCTTGCTATATTGAATTTATCGAAGAGAATTTTTAATTATACCTAATGTCTAGAAATAATGAGTGATTAAAACCGTACTATCCTTAGTATAGTTAACCGTATTTAATTTATGTATTTTTTCATGATTTCAAATCAGAGGGAACGAAAGATCTAGTAATTTGAGACGATGATAGTCTCACAACGGTACTTTCAAAGTCAGTAGTTTAAATTTAAATTCTCAAGCAGTCGTCAATGGACAAGAGAGGTTATTTGCCTTTGTGGATTCTGGTTGTCTCAACGATGACTATGCGAGTCAATTTTGATCATTTTTGAATGGTATTAAAAATAATATTGCGATGTAAAATTATAGAGTGTACACCCGTTCCAACGATTTCTCATCAGCAAATCCTCGCCGGCTCCTCTGGTTCACGTGTTTCTTGGAGCATTGAAAGTCCAAAGAAGAGTCAACCTACTATTAGCGGGACTTCGCTGTACCGGCAAATGAAGAAATATATTCTGACAAGGGCTGAATTGGAGAACAACGGGTATCCATTACCGGATCCCAGTGAAGAGAAAGGTTTGTCATTTATCTTAAAACTTTGTTTTAATACTTTCAAACTTATGGAAATGATAGCGATTGTTGCTTAGCTAGCAGAACATGTCGAAATGCTAGAAACCATTGTGTTTGGCTAACATCTACGCTCCACTTGCTGCCTTCAGAATGTGAGCGGTTCTGGTTATTATTTGTTACAGGGAAGGCTATTGCGAAGCCAAGGACTTTAGGCCGTCCAGCACCTGTGAGTGGGAAAGTGAATGACAAGTTTGATCGTACTTGTGACCGATGTAAGAAGAACTATCGGGTCAATGAGGAAGGATTTCAAATACTTGAGGATCAATGTGTGTACCATCAAGGAAGGAAATACAGCAGGAGAGGTGGAATAGAATCGAATTACATTTGAAAATATTGGCTAAGAAAGAAGAATACTATAATTATGAAATTATTATTATTATGATTTCTCCTTAGTTAATGGTGTAGTTGAAGGTTTCTACAATTGCTGCAGTGGTGATGCGTCTGCCTCGGGATGCGCTTTTGCTCCATGTCACGTGACCGGGAGCCTTAGTACTTGTGGAGAGCTTCGGGGATTTGTTACAGCGGTGAATTGTAGTGGGACTGATGATACAATGGGAGATGATAGTTGGGATATTGTGGTAAAATTACGTACATTCCATTCGGTGTTTCCCAGTTTGTCTTTTTCAAGTATGCCACGCGTTGGTGTCTGTTATATAACACTTGGGGTAAAAACCATGGGAGTTGACGCCATAATCATTGTCACCACAGCACACTTGAAAAAATCCTAGAGTGCACCTGTCAAGTGTCTGCATTAAAGCTAACTAATATTATTTTGATGAACAGGCTATCGACTGTGAGATGATCTATACTACAATTGGCCCTGAGCTGGCCCGAGCAACATTTATTGGCAGCGACTCACAAGTCTTGTAAGTAAATAATACATGTTTTGTGCAACTACGATTTTCAGGACTATCTGTGTCCATTTTCCCTATATTATTTCAATATTAGAAGTTGACTAATCCAAAAGGTTTAATTTAATTTTGGGCAGGGATTTAAGTATTCGTGGAGGGAAGGGAGAAGTTTAAGTAAAGACACATTACTTATTTGTTTTTAGGTACGATGAACTGGTTAAGCCGATTCATCCTATTGTCGATTATAATACTCGATTCAGTGGAATCACAGAAGAAATGCTGAATGAAACTAATACTAGGCTCACGGATGTTCAAGCCTCTGTGTTGACTCATCTGAAGCCGAATTCAATTCTAATTGGTCACAGCCTGGAGTCAGACCTAATTGCCCTCAAACTCATGCACCACAATATCATCGATACTTCTGTTATGTTCCCTCATAAGATGGGCCCACCATACAAACGAGCACTTCGTAATTTAAGTTCAGAAATAATCAAGAAAATCATTCAAGAAGGTGAAGGCGGCCACGATAGTGCCGAAGACGCCAGAACAGCTATGGAACTTGTGTTATGGAAATTGAATGAAGATCTTAAGATTCAAGACTCGAAATACACCTTCGTTGGACGACGCCGGGTTTAGTTTTAAATTGATAAATTTCCGCTTTCGCTGAAGTATTTTCCACCCGATATGTTAAACGTGGGTTTGTCATTTTCCACACTAAACTTCGTTGTCGTCGTCGACTGATTTGATTATCGATTTCTTGGCGAAGCTTTGAACTTTCCAGTGAACTATAGCGCTCTACGACGGTGGAGTGGCTAAATATACTTTATGCTGCTTAAGAGAAATGAATGGACACGGAATGATTAAAGTGACCTTCTATTATGATTCAAATTTTCAAATAGGTCGAGTCAACAACTTAACTGCAGATATAAAAATAAACAACTTTTACAAGATTTAATAAATTATATGACTACGTCATGGAATTTTCGGAAAATTGCACACCCTCCTTTTATGTAAAAGTACTGAACTTATTAATCGATTAATCGTCCATCGCCCGATACTACTAATCGTAATCCCGACATCCCTAGAAAAAATCTGAGGAATTGAAACTGACTGATGAGTGAAACAAAAGGGTCAAGACCTACCAAAATCTACAACGGTGATGGTGAAGGACTCTCTGGTGCAATTAGGTCACGCGGAAATAAGTGCAATTAGGTCACGCGGAAATAAGTGCAATTAGGTCACGCGGAAATAACTTTGAGATCAAAGATAACTTTTGGAATCAAAAACACCAGGAATTTATTTGTGTCGCTCATCAGAGCGTACTCGAAACAGATTAAAAATGGCTTTCAAGTAGTACGTTTGTACTACTTGAAACAAAATAAAATAAAATTAAATTAGCAGATCCCAAGGCTTAAAATATACGTAACTCAGTCAAATTATACTACTGCAATCAGAAAAGGTGGAAATGACTAATCTGGCAGATCGAAATCAATACTTACAGAAGCAAATTATACTACCAGAAAAAACACAGAAAAGTGATCTATTTTAGTAGAGCAAAATTCATATGTACTGAAATCCAAAATTTACAAGAAACAAAGAATCTATTGTTTGCCAGATGCTATTTGCTTAGCTTTCGGTCCCACTTGTTTTCTCACAGCTCTGACTGTTGGCGGCGTTGGAGCCTTGTCAGCATCTAGGTCGGAGTCATCGGAGGTCAACGGAGTGACTGGTTTACTTTGTTTCGTGTTCGTCTGAACTCTGCCATTTACTACTTCGGCCGCAGCTTGTTCCTCGACTACTGCTGAGGTTGGAAGCACTTTCGCTGCCTCAACTGCAACAACAGGTTTTTCCTTCATGACCGCTTTTGACTTCTTGACCCCTGAGGTTGGAAGCACTTTCACTGTCTCAACGGATTTCTCCTTCATGACCGCTTTTGACTTCTTAACTACTGAGATTGGAAGCACTTTCGGCGGCGTTGGAGCCTTGTCAGCATCTAGGTCGGAGTCATCGGAGGTCAACGGAGTGACTGGTTTACTTTGTTTCGTGTTCGTCTGAACTCTGCCATTTACTACTTCGGCCGCAGCTTGTTCCTCGACTACTGCTGAGGTTGGAAGCACTTTCGCTGCCTCAACTGCAACAACAGGTTTTTCCTTCATGACCGCTTTTGACTTCTTGACCCCTGAGGTTGGAAGCACTTTCACTGTCTCAACTGCAACAACAGGTTTTTCCTTCATGACCGCTTTTGACTTCTTGACCCCTGAGGTTGGAAGCACTTTCACTGTCTCAACGAATTTCTCCTTCATGACCGCTTTTGACTTCTTAACTACTGAGATTGGAAGCAGTTTCGCTGACTCGACAGATTTTTCCTTCATGACCGCTTTTGACTTCTTTACTACTGAGGTTGGAAGCACTTTTGCTGTCTCAACTTCAACAGATTTTTCCTTCATGACCGCTTTTGACTTCTTGACTGCTGCATTTAGTTTAAATGACCCAGTGCAGCCAATTCCCTTAAGCTGAAGTAAGACCCCATTACGAACAGCGTTCTTAAGTCCAGACTTTATGTGATGATCTGAGCCGTAATCATTTTCATGTAAATACTTCTTTATTGCAATGAAAGATGAGCCATTCTTTTCCGCCAAAACTCTTACAGCCTCTACAATCATGTCACCATAAGTCTTTCGTTTCTGAGTGCCCGACTGCGCCAAGGATTTATTCATCGTTCTTGTTGGCCGTTCAGTTTGAACTCCTACCTTATTCGTACCAGACATTCTAAAATATCAAGAAACAAAATATAAAAGGAAGGAATTTGGAAGGAATTTTAAAGATCGGATTAAGTACTTAATTCTTCAGATTCGGGTATGAACTGTTTATTCAAGTAGTATTTTCCCACCACATGGCAAATGATTTTGTAATTTACTGGGACTGGGAGAGCAGGGACACATACGGAGAGAGATCACGGTAAAATATCACACCAGTATGCAGTACACTGGTGTGACTTACCTGTTCCATGTTCACATCCCAAAAACTAATTATCCGAAGTTTTCAAAAGTTCTTTCAGATTTGGATTCTTCCTAAAATTACACCAAATTCATAAAGCAGACGTTCGACGTTCCCAATTGCTAAGGCACTATTTATGAGTTGGCAGTTGGCATGTCCGTATGCATCATAAAAATAATAATTTATATCTTGTTTCGTTTAATCTGATTAAGTTCTTCATCTTTAAGTATATACCGTATTTGACCGAATAGATGCCCCGGGCTTGTATTTAAATTTGCTTCCTTCAGACCCGGCGCTTATATGAGCACTGGGGTGATTCGAACTACGCGCTCTTATGGAACCTAACACGTGACCCGGCTAGTATTCGATACCCGGCTTCTATTCGGTTGTCGGTTCGGTCAAATAAGGTAGTTAAATTTAGGTAACAGTCGTAAGTGACACACTCGATCTGATGAGTGGTGAATCAATGTGACATGTCCATGTCTAAATTGTATGAGGTATGGAGTTGATGACTTTAATGGAAATCCAGTCCAGTCCAGTCCATTCCAATTAAACTGCATGGAGCAAATGATAAATTATACTCACCTGACGCCTGGTTTGTGTTCACTATTGTAATTTGGTAAGTACTGCTGAATGAGTGACGAAATCTAAGTTCAACAGTGCACAAACAAAAGTTTGGAGCAGTTCTTCTTGGCAAGGCCAAAGGCTGTCTTCCTTCTCAGTCAGTCTGGAACGGACTCAAATCAAAGTTCTCTCACTTGCTGCGTCTGAAGAAAAGAACGCCGGGTGGGAGGTTTACTGAGGACGGAAGGGATGGGAAGGACTTCAAGGCATCAATTGTTGGACAGACTGTTACACAGGGTGTCCCAGATATTAAAATCCTATTTGGATGACACTATTACAGGGTGTACCAAATGAATGTGACGGTTTTCGAAATTCATAGTTCCGGAAATATGGACTAGATTTTCGAAATAGATGTTTCATTGAAATGTCGAAAGGACTTTCCTTTTTCCTACTAGTTTGACAATTCACGATTAGAGAAGGGTATCTTCGATTTAACAGCTTCCTTTTATAAATTGTGCCTCATTAGATCTTTGTTGCAATTTCAACCGGAAACTGTTTATTGCAATGATTTTGTTGAAATAAGTGCGAGAACAGTGTCAAGATTTCGATTTGGTAGATCTAATGATTTGGCTGATCAAATCCAAAGGGCGAGTTAAGCAGCTGTACAACAATTTGGAGGGTAATGGTAGGGTTAGTTCAGACCGGTTACCTTATTTATATTTTGCAGCAGCAAAATGATTATTCGGAAACTATTTTACGACCGAAACTAGATGAAACTTCACCTTACCCCAGGATATAGATTATTAGATTCTATCCTTTTGAGAACGCGACCGGTTCACGCATTACCAATACCCTACAGTTTTTGAATTGATGATCAGGTAGGACAGTATTTAGAGACAAATCGCTCTCGCTGTGTGCGGATATCCTGATGTGCAATGCAATTGTTTTAAGTATAACCGATTTTCCATATTCGGTGTTTAAATTTAAATCGCCTCAGCCAACTCGATTATCTCCAATGGAACACTAATAGAGTCCGGGTACTTTTCCTTTTCCTATCTTCTCCCTGCATCCTTTTAGAAAACAAAGAAAGAGATACTGAGACCGTTTTTCCAAATACATAACACCGGGTTTGTATTAGAAGTTTACGGTTACTGCTCATTGGACACCTTTTTCTTACGATCTGGATCTAAGTCTCTGACGGGGTTAGGATAGCTGTACCGGACCGCGCCTTACTGAAGTGGTCATCAAAGCGCTTTCACTTTAATTAGACCTTAAAAACAGAAACCCATATTTTAATCCGAAGAGCAATACGTGCTATTATATTTTTCTTGATTTCCAGCCTTGAAATGACTCGATGGGGTAAGTTGAGAATGAGAAAGGAAGTCAATGACGGTCGTGGTGGGATTCGCAGATTTGAAAGTCACAAGAGTCTGTGTCAAACTTCAATATCAAAGGTCATTTTTCATTTCTAATTTGAGATCCAACATCCAACTAAGACTGGCGATCCAGGTTCAGTTTTTCAGTGTCTTTCAAATGAGTATTGGGGTCAGCGCAACGCAGAAAAAAATCATTGTAGTTCTGTAACCGAAGAACAGTTAATACAGTTCTAATCTTGTCTCAACACAGCAACACATACAGTTATTTCTTTATTGACCTAATAAAAAGTATTTCCAGTTTATATTTAAGTCAACGTTGTTAAAAATGAGTGTCTTACGTCCTTTGTTCAGTAAGTCAATTTTATTAAATAAAGTGTTGCCTACAATTAAATGACTCCTTATGAATGAATGCATATTGTAAAATCAAAATCCTACCAACTAATTTCACGGCATTAGATTACGATTTGTTGAAATTCCGTATTATTTTGTAAAACTCGAGAATTTATAAGAAAAGCTGATGGTTTCGGTGTCGTAATCCATAATCTATTTTATGGTACTTTTTGTTGGATTGAATGTCCTTTTATCCGTTTTCTTAGTTATATTTTTATTTTGGGAGCTTAACGTTTGACATTATGGATGTTCTTTTCGACTGCTGGATTTGACGATACAATGTCTTCTTGACAGATAGATCAGCAGGAGCAATTTCTACAAAACTGTACGGTCAACAATGTTGTGTTTCCGCAAGATCTGTCTCCGTTGTCGCCACACTCCCGGAAAGTCATGAGATGCTCCGAAAAACATGCCGAGATTTTGCTGAAGGCGAACTAAGACCAAATGCTGCTAAATTCGATAAAGAACATCTCTACCCAAAAAATCAAGTATAAACTACAAGATAACTGACGTGTAAATCAATCATGTTTAACTGTGTGAATTAAGTTCTTGTTATGTGTGTTTAAAGATTTTGAAAATGGGAGAGCTCGGTCTAATGTCAATTGTTGTTCCCGAAGAGTATGGAGGCGCCGGTCTTGACTACTTAGCTTATGCAATCGGCATGGAGGAAATTTCAAGGTATACAATTTAATTTTATCTTTAGAATCTCAGTTTCGTTTACATTTCGAAGTTAAATGTAATAAAAGAGAGGGGGCAATAATCAATATTATTTTTATTGTAGGGGTTGTGCTTCAGCGGGAGTAGTTATGAGTGCGCACAATTCTCTATATTTGGGACCATTAAAGAATTTTGGAAATGACCAGCAAAAGAAGAAGTTTGTGGCTGGTTTCACAGATGGAAAGAAAATTGGTTGCTTTGGACTCAGCGAACCTGGTAAAAATCGACTTTTTTTATTACATATCTCGGTGTATAAGATATTCAAATGTAAAAGTTGGGATACTAATCTATAACTATTTTCAGGGAACGGGAGTGACGCTGGAGCGGTAAATTCTGTAAAATATGCATATTATTAAAATTCTTTATTATAATCTAATTTCATAAAGGCTTCAACCTTGGCCAAATCATCTGGCTCATCTTATATTGTCAATGGCACAAAAGCCTGGATCACCAATGCTTTCGAGTCGGAAGCGGGTATTCTGTTTGCAACAACAGACAAATCTCAAAAACACAAAGGAATCACGGCTTTTGTCTTTGACAAGCCAATTAAGGGTAACTAGTTTAGTCACACACTCACACATCTCTGGTCAATGTTAAACTGGTCATAAAATTTTCGATTACAGGGCTTTCACTGGGGAAGAAGGAGGATAAACTAGGAATAAGGGGTTCATCAACTTGCAATCTCATATTTGAGGACTGCGAACTTCCCAAGGAATATGTTTTGGGGTCTCTCGGAATGGGATTCAAAATTGCTATGAAAACACTCGGTAATATTTCGAATAAATTCGAGAAGTTTCCACTGAAATATCACCACGAAATACTGAAATACTGTTGTAAGTCATCATTTCCAATTTGAATCTGTAGATGAAGGACGGATTGGGATTGCTGGTCAAGCCTTAGGGATCGCTCAAGCCTCTCTTGACTGTGCAATGGATTACGCCGCAAAGCGTAATGCTTTTGGTGCTTCTATTCTTAAACTTCAGTCCATCCAGAACAAAATTGCAGATATGGCTCTCAGAATTGAGTCCGCCCGATTACTTACGTAAGTCAGTTCCTGAGATAATATTTTGTGAGTAAAGAACAGGGCAAGAAAGTCAGAGTTTTGTTTAGCGTTTACTGTTTAGTCAAATATAAAATTAATCTGCGTTCTGATTACTTGAAAGTTGGCGAGCAGCAGTTTTGAGAGATGCTGATAAACCATTCACAAAGGTAAGTTGACAACCTACCTTGGCCTGAGACAAGTTAAATCTTGAGTGATATTGTGTACTGAAAATATTTAGGAAGCAGCAATGGCTAAACTAGCCGCCAGTGAAACAGCAACCTTCGCCGCTCATCAGGCCATTCAGATTTTAGGAGGCATGGGATATGTTTCGGAGATGCCGGCCGAGCGTAAGTTAATATTTTGCGGTCAGATCTAACGGATAGGTCTTTTTGTTAACATAGGCAAACCTGGAAATGGGAAAAATTATCCCTCTGTAATTTTGGAAAAAGTAATGTGTACTTGGAGTTCGTTTTAGAAACTAACAGTTTATTGTTTTTAGGTCATTATCGAGATGCTCGAATCACAGAAATTTACGAAGGAACCTCAGAAATTCAGCGATTGGTAATTGCCGGGAATGTAATCAAGGAATACAGTGCTATGAATAATTGATATTGTTAGGATACTCGATGAATTTCAATAGTTTCCACTTACGTAGGAATGGATTCGAACGTCGTGTGAAACATTTATGGCCTTTTAGATATGGTTTGACATACTAAAAACCATGCCTGTTATTATTATATTATTCCTTTCGTGGGAACTGGAATAAATTCTATTTTTTCTTATATTATCCTAAGTATTTATTCTGACGTGATACGGACTTAATGGAATTAGAATCCGAAGTGTTAACGGACTTTGTCCACATTTTCTGGTACAGCTTCCTATTTCGATAGTAATAGAAGGAAACGAGATCTATTTTTCAGTCCTTCTGATGCGAGATAAATACTTCGGCGCAACACACATATATTCTAATTCTGGAAAAAGTTCGAGGACGAGGTCAGGGCATCTGGTTCGGAAGTTTGAGCATGACAGAATAGGTTATCGGGCGAATGTGGAAACGGCCATATCGATGTCCAAACCTATCCGAATGACGTAATAACTTTGAATTTGGACTGTCTGGTCAAACTCTTTGGTAAACGAAAATAAAATATTCGGATTGGTCTGGGTTCTGGGTTAAGGAAATCACATTGAATTTGAGAGTGCTCTCAAATTATGCGTTCATCGTTTAAGTATCTACTATTCCGCCTCCATGATTTCCAAGGGAAAAGAAATTTCTTAGCCAAACGCGGTTATATTCTGGTCTACCATTGGTACTTGAACTTTTTATTAAGTTCAGAATTCTGAATGATGGAATATTGAGACAACACTAAATAATTCTTAGGCTTGGAACATTACCTTGGTAAAGTCATTTTCCATTTACACATCAAGATACAATCTACTAGTCTAAATAATTAATAATTAATTAATTTTTTCAATCACCTAGATTGATTTGGTTGGATTTGTTGTGATTAGCACGGGAATATTATGTTATACAGAATGAGAGAAGAAACAATACGAGGAGCAGACAGCCACATTAATACTCTTTTGCTATCAACAGTTATGATGACTTGTCATCTAATATAGGTTAGCTAGTACAATTGCATTTGGAATTTTTACTCCGTGTCCGCTTTCATCCCTCTGACTTCTCCGGTCTTTCGGGTCTGCAACAAAGTAAAATACAATTAATTAATAATTTTTTCAACAATCGAATATCACTTATTTGAAATTTTGGAGAATTTTCTGTTTCGCTTTTAGCTGGCTAAGCCTTGTATAATGATACGAGTAATAAACTTACTCGGTCTAATTCTTCACGAACACGATCCTCCAGAGCCCGTATATCATCCATAGTCATGGTGTGCCACCGGTCAATCCAACAGAAAACTTGTCTGTCAAATAATGAAACAATCAAATGTCAGCAGATCCCTTTCTATATACTTTATTGCGACCGTGAGGAGTTAGATGTGTAGGTCAGAAGTATTAATTAACTGAGAATTGGAATATTGGAAATACCTATGAAAGTTGGTGAAGAGACGTCTTTCTGCTCGCTGAATGAAACTTTCAACACGGTTCTGTAGACCGAACCATTTGAATTCGACTGTGACCAGCTTGTAACAAGTCATAACCGGACTACTCTACATGTCACACATAAAAATAAAACACAGAGTTAGTAATTGTCACGCACGCACGCAACACGGAGAAGGGTACAAAAAGCCAAGCGGTAAACAACCACGGTAGGCCAATTAGGGCTTAACGAGTAACAAGATACAAGAGGTCAATCATACATTATTTGTCCATTTTCCTACAAGAGGACCACGTCCGGTTTTCGATGACTTGAACTTAGTTGGATCCTCAGTAGGTTTGTAGTCAGACTGAGCAACAGGATCATTAGCAATGTCCACCATTATAACTTCACGCTGCTTCAATTTGTCCGGCGTTAATTCATGTACATTTTGTTGATCACCTTTGTCCGGCAAATGAAGTGACTCAATAATAATGAAGAAATTTTCTTTCATATAACCGGGATTCTGAATTGAGGGGAAAAATATAAATATGGATGATTTCAAATTAATCAACATTCAGTTAAATGTGCTGATAATAATGGCAAAACTTACGGAAATGACTGTTCGACAGTACGGGTAAGCGTTCCATGCTTCTTCATGGATTTCCATGGATCCTTTCGGAGCTAACAATCGGATAAACGCAGGGACTTTGCTGGCCAAATGATACTTTTTGTAAGTATATTGCCCTTTGCGATACTGTCCGCCTAGGAGAGGAAAATCGGAGAAGGGTTCATTTTTGACTACTTCAATCCCTTCGCCACCCCCAGTCTCATTCAGACTGGCCTCAGCCACAGAGAACAATTGACCAATTTGGTATTCCTCGACGGTGAGGGGCATCACAACTCGGAATTCCTTGATGAGCATTTCGAGCGAGGCGGACGACGGTTAGGCCGCACTTTAAATTGACCGTAAATATAAGTAGTTGTAGCAGCCGATGATGCTGTTGATTGGTCACTGTCACTGTCACTGCCAGCAGTTGACGGACAAGGCCAGAAAGTACAATAAGGAAGGCGTCTACTTGACTCCACTCTTAACCTCCGTCCGCACCTATTAATAATAAATTATATTAGCTAGTGAGTAGTGATTAATGATTACGGTTCTAAAGGAGACAAAACTGATCAGATGAGCCGTCGTATACCCCGTTAAATCCATCATTTTCAAACCTAGCCTGACGTTTTCGTAAAGCAGTAATAGTAGTATCTAATTCGCATTAGTCCAACCAGTTGGCCAGATATTTTTCCTCGAGTCGTATAATTCTCAAGATTTACTAGATTACGACTAATTATCACAACCTCTAAAGTGACCAAATTGGGTATTCAACCTAAGAAATATAACCTGATTAAAATGGGCACTGAACAACACAAGTAACTCTACAACAAAGAGTACTAACAATTTGTCTGCAATAAACAATTTGAAAGTTTCACAGATTCCCCGGGAATCTGTCAATATTACTAACCAGTAATTCGTACCACTGAACATTAGCTGTCAAAGGAAATCAGCCTTTGCGTTGAGGCCTTAACAACTTCTAGAATCAGTCACTATAAATATTAACTTCCAATTAGTGTCTTTACAGCTGACAGGAAGTCTTGTTTACTATATCAAAGAGCTTGTTCTAGAAATCGCCAACTATAGGAATTATTTAAGTTCTTAGGATGAAAGGACGGTAAATTCTACCAAACGCAAACCAAGCAAGAGCACGATGTCGTACTATAGTCGTACTATGACTATGAACTAAAGCTAAAACTGTCCTGACGTGCAATAATTGGTGGATTGTGTCCAAAACAGTCTTATTTCAATAATCAAAGCCACATCGTGTTTTTAAATTCCAACTACCCATAATTTTTGGTATACTAGCACTGAACTGACTCACTGACTGTGCAGTCAGCGCAGTCAGCAGGGGCTAGCCTTCGCACAAATCATGACCTTACAGCCTTACACATAATTCCAAATCAAATTTTGTGTGTCACTTCTACAGTCAACCCGCTGCGGTTCAAGGCCGTTTAGAGAATGGTCAATTTGAATAAACTATACTCTAATATCATATAACTGAATGGCGAATCGAAAATAGTGTCCGTTATTGGTATTGGTTGCGAACTTGTGGGTTTCAACTAAATCTAATAATTAAACAAACAGCGAAGCAAAATTTGAAAATCTGAATTAAAACTATTTTCCTCGTTCGTGCTTTCCTTTCTAATTTTGTGGAAAAACACTACACAAATTCACGTACCAATTATAGGCTTGAAATAATGAAATTTTATTTTGTTTAAGACTTAGTCAGTAGCCTTGAGTGATATGTCAATTCACTTCCTTCTAATTTTAAAAAACGCCTACGCGAGGGCGTACAGTCACTATCTCACTGGCACTACTCACTACACGCGGTGGTCGGCATAATTTAAGCTCTGACAGCATTGACAGCATAGAATATTTGATTACTACAAATAAACCTACGTCACGTCAACGTACACGTGTCTAGAGATTTTGAAATTAGGACAAACCTGATACCTTTATTATATTATGAATAGAATGACACCAGTTTCTTTTCTCACTTTATTGGCTTGTTAAATCTTGAGATCTTTTGGGTCGGTTAAATAAACTTTGACACATTAATTTTGTATTTCCTTTCTCTTTAAACGGCCACAAGGACTAACACTACTCACTCCACTTTAGTTGACTAACTAACTAATTATTTGACTGACTACACACTTCATTCGATGGTAAAAGAAAATAAAAAGAAGATGTAATAATTTTAACTCATCCCCCCAAAAATACAGGATATAAAAAACTGACTTTCGTACCAATCAACACACGTACTGGATTTCCTCACGATGACGAATTTGATGAGTCTAAAATTCACTTTCGACGTCACGACGGAGGAGACCCACACGACCCGCTCCCGCTATTGCTATTTCCTAATAACGGACGTCACCACTGGGAAAAAAAATTGGTGAAATTTTGAAAATAATTTTTTGAGATAGATATGGTTTATGGATGATGGGACTTGACTTGGGCTTCCGACCGATTGACTACTTCCTATTAAAATGTTAATTAATTAATGACTCATGGATTTGTGGATTCGTCCGTCGATTAGTCAAGGAAAAAGGAAAAGCACTTGATTTACACCATGTGGCAGGTGTGTGGGTTGAAAAAAAAAAACAGCAGTCCACAGTCTGTGTACTCCGTGCCCGCAGAGCTGCCACTTTGTGCAAAAAAAGCAAGTTTCTGGTGTTGCAGAAATTGTGCGAGTCTGGGACTGGGAGTCGGACTGAAGACGGTAACGGACGAGTTGACAGGCACAAGCGGTCGCGGACTCATGATGACGTAAAATTCTGCCAAATAATCAATACAATAAGAAACTAAGACTGAACGTGGGGAATCTAGTCAGAGTCAGAACGCCGTCGTCGTGTCCGTGTCAGTAGAGCAAAGCCAGGATTGAGCAAATTCCTGGAGCCACCCTGTCTTAGTCTCATAATATTCCAGTTTCCAGTAGTCTCGGTTCTTGGAATCAGGGCGAGTAAACACATCCTATTATATTAAAGTCAATCATATTTCGGGTTACTCGAGTGATGTTTTTTGAACGATTCAACATTTAATGTCCAACGTTATGTACGTTCCAACGTCATCCTATTAATTATAGTTCAGAAAACACATGTTTCCAGATCCAACCAGGTGGATCCATCTATATTAGGCAGTGAAAACAAAAAGAAGCCGATTTCCCTTTCACTGCAAATAAAAGGGGTTTAGTCAGACGAAGGACGGTCGGACAGAGAGATAGACAGACAGAATCCTTGGGTAGACGACGACATTTTATTCTTGAAACTTGAAACCAATTAAAATAGGGGACGATTTTTTAATGGATTTGCCACCTTGAGTCACACTTTAACAGGAAATTTCTGAAATTAACTTTAGTTTATTTTTAATTCGTATGTTTAGATAATCCATTCCTGTTTACCTGGCTCACATAAATTAGTGCTTTTAATTAATGCAAAAAAAAGTTGGTGAAAAAAGTGATGTCAGTAGGAATCGAAGCCGGGATTTCCGAGTCTATAGTGTTTACTTGACTTCCTTGCCTAGTTGCTTAGAATGAATCTTAGTTGAAAATCACTGAGAAGCAGGCCTGATTTTGCATATTCTAACATGCAGTCACTGTTTGGGTGTGGGGGCAACAATAATTGTTGCCCCCACACCCAAACAACACAATTATTGTGTTGTAAAAGTTTGTCAATAGTTAATCTTTTAAATCCTCAGGGGTTGACCTGCAAACTGCAAATTCTCGGCCATAATAAAAGAAAATGACTAAAAATCTTATTGTATCTCAGTGTTAAGAGGCAGAGAGGACCGTTTTGACCAAACTTTTGCGGTGTCGGAGGAACGGCGAAAGTTTGGTCAAAACTTTA
>JAQGCA010000936.1:0-21281 GCA_034698945.1 Protaphorura quadriocellata
GTAAATGTGTTAATTAAGTAGGGCTTCGTAACGACCTCAATAGAGGATGTTGTCTGGTATTAAATAAATAAATAAATTATCCAGTCTCCACGTGGTGAGTAAACATATTGTTAAAAATACTAATTTTACTTACTGATTTGACAGTGAGAGAACAATTAATTTAGTCCACTGCTTTCAATGTAATCCAGTTGAGTGATTTCACTCCACAGTCAATGATTACTTCAAAAATTAGGAGAATTTTTCCAGAATAAATGGATCTCTTCTGAGAATGTTCCAAGTTTCAATAATTAAGAAAAAACGGTTCTTATTCCCATTACTCCTCATTTTCGCCGTTCTGGGTTTCCGTCAAATTTTTATGACATATCTTGCTAGTCCACGTGTCAGATTTGTCGTTTATTTAAATCGTACCGAAATTCCAATCGATTCAAAAACCATTAAATTAGAGGATGAAAGAAATCTAAAGAAATCGAATGGATTTCCGGTCTTCAGAAGTCAAAAAAAATTTAATTTTGACAAAGGAAACAACTCACAAGGAAATGAAATCAATGAAATTCTGGACAAGTCGAATCTAGACGAAATAATTGACAAGGAAGGACTGGAAGTTCAAATATGGCAGAAGGAGCCCGAATGTGCCGATTTCAGCATCAGATTCGCAAAGAAAAATGCAATACGAGCTCGGTAAGTTAAAAAACTATGGCATTATTATCTACCATAAGTTTTGCGACGACAGAATTCAGATACGACACATTATGTATGAGTCAAATCATGGCTTATCGTCTTTTATGTGTTAATTACTTAAGAGCACTGGTCAGTTAACCATGTTCATTCTTTTTTAAATTAGTGCACTGGTGAGCTTTCCTGGAAGTGGAAACCATTGGGTACGTTATTTGATTGAATCCAGCACAGGGATTTTCACTGGTGACCAAGAACCCGCAGGGTATCGGCGCGAATTTCCCGGAGAATCACATAAAGCGAATGACGGGACAACGATCGTTCAAAAAACACACCACAATGTTTATGCCCAAGTGGGGACCTCAGACTATGTTGAGGTGATGGCGAAAGAGTCAGAAGCGATATTCGGATATCGCGGGATTCTGATCATAAGAAACCCATTCGACGCCATCCTGTCTCAATGGAGCCTCAAGCTCACGCGTAGTCACATGGGTCATGCGAGTGAGGACAGTTTTTCTAAGAAACGTAAGCAAGCGATTTAATGACACAATTACCTAGGGTCATTCAATTTTTTTTAAATTAGCTATGCTTTTCAGAATTAATCAATGCGAACGGTACATTTTGGCCAGCAGAATGGAAACTATTCGTTGAAGTTGCAGGAAAACAATGGGCGGAATTGATCGAAGTTTGGATTACGAAATCTCATGATTTACATGTTGTGGTATATGAGGAGTCGAAGAGGAACCTTGAAGGAGAACTACTTGGAATTCTCCAATATTTGAAACATCCAATTGACTCGAAAAGGATAAAATGTACGCTGAGACATAATGAAGGATCCTTCCACAGAAAACATGTCAGAATTAATAAAATCAAGATATACAGAGATACAGTGAATACGCCCGGAAATTCTACCTTGGAGAAAATTTTTCTAAGTAATATTAAAAAAGTGAATTTATTTTTATTGGAACGTCGTTATCCATTACAATTAGACTATGACCTTCAACAATAGTAAAACATAAATATTAACCATTTTCGCCAATAGTAATAATTTTATAGAATTAACTTTTTCTTTACAAAAATTACAAACCGTGACAATTTCTTATTTTGGCGAGTCAATTTCTTGGATGTGTTATGTGATTTTGGTGTATTGAAATTATTTTTTTGCAATGCGTTTCCATTGTGAAGACTTCCTCTGACTAAATTATTGCTTAAATTTAGGCATCGCCGGATTTCTTGAAATTGCTTGATTTTGGCAAAAAGAATTGTTGTAAAACATAAATGTTCTTGGTGTCAAAACATTATCCCATCGTGTTTTGCATAAAAAAACAAAAAATTTAAATTATTTTTCAACCATTGCATTTATTATCTAAAAATTCATGAATCAACATTTTCAAAGTCTAAAGTATTATAATAGTGTTTTTAACCTAAACATATTTCATTGAAACGTATTACACAAACTTGCCGTACTAAATCATTTTAAATTGTAAAGTGTGGAATTAGAAATGCTTTTCAAGGAAAATTAAAAAACCAGAATAAAAATGTCTACATTTTTCCATTAGGAAATCCAACTGGAGTATAGGGTTGCATGTTGTTATTGTTATTATTGTTGTTTGTGTTGTAGACATAGCCACCCGCCATGCCCTCATAGGTCACTGGGTGGAATATCGGAAGTGGGATATGGAGCATGAAAATGTAGTACGGGGTGTGTGTGTACAACGGAGCCACACGATTGTGTCGACATTTCCCATAATAACCGGCAGCAATTTCTGGTTCTTCTTCATGGAATGGTAAATTTTCGACATTTCCATTTGCATTTGGCGCTGGGTAAGTATTTGGACCTTGGTGATATGTTGTCATGACGTTTGGTTCGGTCATGTATGTGGTCGGTTCTGGAATGGGTTCAATAGATTCGGGTGTAAATGTCTTGACTGTAGGGTAAGGGTCATCTTCAAATCTGGGCATGACCCTTGCTCCCACGTATACAACACTGCCTTCCTCATCGCCCTTTTCTCTGTTATAGTGTTGGTCACGTGGGGTCTCGTAGTCACGTGGTCGTGCCTGTCCTCGTGCTGACGATGGTGCTGCTTTGTGCTCATGGTCACGTGATTTGGCTTCCATCATGGCGGCGTACATTTTACCGAATTGACTGAAGAATGTTGGGAAATTAAGTTCAAATCCTGGTCCATGAAAATCAGGAATCATAGACTCAGTGTCTGAATCCACTGGGGTGGTGGTTGATATGAAAATGGTCGGTTTGGTGGTATCCACGGGGTCAAGGGCAATCCCAGTTAGGGTCGTGCTTGTGGATGTCGTGTCCATATTTTCTTTCTTGGGGTCAAATGTTTCGGTCACGACTATTTTTGAATCGGGCATCCCCGCTGGAGCTGGAGCTGAAATTCCGAAAATAGTAAAGTTTCAAATTGAGTTAAATATTTTACAAAATTTGGGATTTAATTCAAAAATCGCACAATTTAAAATTGCAAAACAGTTAGTTAGTTTACTTCCATCACTGTAAAAATTTCAGTTTACACTGTTGTGAACATTCGGATCGTTTTTGTGACAAAAATATGACTAACAGCGAAATAAATTAGTACATTTATTCACCTGGTTCTAATTCTTGGGGAACCATGCTAAAAGCAGCTAAGGAATTGTCCTGGATTGGAACGCCTCCGACATCTGGTGTTAGTTCAACAGGAGCGGTGCCAACAGCTAAAGTGTTATCTGACAGTGGAACACCGACGACATCTGGCTCCAATGTCATGATATCGATTTTGATCGTTGAACTTCCGTTCAAACCAACAGGTGGCAAAATTGTTGTCCCTTCTACATATTCCGCAGCATCTTCGTCCTCATTACTGACGAGTGCTGGCACGACGTCGGGGTCTGTCGGAGCTATTTTAATATAAGAAAAATAAATAAATAAATAATGAAACTCTAAAAATAATCTATGGGCGATGTACACTCTGTGACATGTTGACGTCACGAATTGTATTTGGCCCCACTTTAGGAATTTAAGCGACCAGATAGAATATTGAAGGTATAACTTTCACAAAAGTTGTTCTAAAAGTCAAATCTGCAAACTTATCAGAATCGCACATCTTTCATCTAATAATATTACTGTTTCTGTGTTATGGACTTTATTTACCTCCATAGGAGCTCCCGGCTACAAAGAATATGAGTAGAAATGCAAGTCGGTTCATCTTGAATGTTTTTTTCTGTACCTAGTTTTAGAATTTAACAAATAATTTGAATGTCTTAGTCGCACAAAGGTGAGCCGTGGATTGAACTGGACGCCTCCAGTCTGCCTGAGATACATGATTTTTGAAGTGATGACTCAAACCGACGCCAAGCTCTAAACCGGGCACCTCCCCGGGGGACGAACTCTGTTCAATGGACAGAATAATTCCAGCATTGAATATCGGAGAATAATATTAAAGATAACATAGAATGTACATGATTATTTGGATTGTCAATGACAAGTATTGAGTACATTCCTCCCCATTCGAGTCATCGTCAAAGGAAGTGCAAAGTCATAACATCTTCTCCGGTTTCGGACTTTTCCACTCCAGACTCTGCAATTCATTGGAATAATAAATTGATACTTGAGCCAATTTTTTATTTCATCGTAGACCAGACACTCGGGTCGGGGGACTCTTATTGAACCCGACAAGGTAAACACTTCTATTCGTGTGAATTCTAACTTAAAATATCAAGTTGTGGCACAAGGATGTACGTATGTATGATCGATAGATAATATATTTATTTTCAAGGCTAACTGTTGTAAACAATCGGACCTTAATTAACCTGACTAAATTGACAAAAAAAAGAACTACAAAAATACTGTACTAAATTGCAATTAAGATGTACGACAAAGAAATGCATAGTTTCTAAACCCGACCTAACCCAAAATAATTGTAAAAAAGATGAAATCAGATCCAATCAGAGAGTATCAAACCCATGCCAGTCGCCAGGATTTCCTCATTCGTACTATGTGACTGGTACTGAAATTTTTGAAACATGGCCGCAACTTAATTTTAGTAACCCTGGAAATGTCATTATGGCATAAGTTTTACGTGTGAAGGCGCTTCCTTGTCAACCAAATAATGTAAGCATATTATATTTTTCCTCTTTGGATTCCATGCCAACATAGACGCGTCATGAACTGGTAAATTAAATAACTGAAGGTACTAGGAACTACGTACGGGTACGGGTATTATCGTTGAGAACAGTTAAACCTTTAATTCTTGACCGAAATAAAGTAATTATAACTCACTAACAGCCCCATGCATATGCATAACACATATAATTTGTACAGTTAAAGTATACATACCTAATGAAATAAAATTTGAACTCATAATGTTAGATGAGTAATTAATTCATGCAATTTATATTAATGAATGGTCTAATTTATGTCAATACTTTTATCCTAGTACAAGGGGTACCTTCCTTAGGCCAAGTGGAGTGGACCTAACTCATGGTAAATGCACTGAGATGTTTGTCATTTAATTGTTCTGTTGTCAATTAATGTAATTATTTATTTTATGTTAATTTGAACACGGTTAATAAACAACAGGTGTTACCTGCGGCCTCGTAATGTTAGGGGTTCCATCCCTGCGGTAAATATGACAATGTGCTATACAAAAAAAATGATTCATAATGGCGGAACAAAGAATTAGATATTCGACAATTCGTCTCTTCCGTTTTGTCATGGTTTTTTGACTGAAAAGCCAAGGAAACGTCAAAAATTCAAAAAACGTACTCCACCACCACATTCGCAAGTGCTTTCTGAAAATTTTAAGCCGTTCTGTTCCAAAACTTCACGTTTCCTGAAAACATGAAAATGAAACGTTGAAGCAAAATTGACTTGCTCAATTACTGTCGATCGATGGCTAATAGTATTCACGAAACACAAAAATATAATAGTGTTCTTCGTTTGTCAACATTTTTAAGTTTGCGGGATTTCCACCGGAAGGCCATGAAAAACATATCTGAGAAACGCCGAAACCCGGATTTTTTATCTCCCACCTCGGGCTGAACGCGAAAGCGCTATCAGAGGGCGCCGAAATATTTTGTCTGAGATTAAATTTGACCCAAACTTTGAAAGGCGGCACTTGATTGTACTATTTGTGATTCCAGAGACGCCAATTAGTCACCCTGCATTTTCTGAGAAGCCCGACTTTTTCTCCCGTTTCTGTATCTGACATATTTTTTTAGTAAGAAGGGCATCTCATCACAAACCGGGACTTTGGAATTCCACATAAGTTAAGATCCCAGCCATTCCCAATCTGGGCCTAAATGAAATCGATCTGGAGATTTAGACTTTTTTGAAATTCGTTGTATTTTTTTGCGTCAAAAAGTATACATTCAAAACTATTTATTTGCACACGACAAAACATAACGTCCAGGATTAACAATACAGTACCAACAACCCCAACAATATGTTACCATCTAGTACTCGATGGCATCGGGGGAATTTTCCAATGAAAACGGTAAATATTCCTTAGACTTTCATCAGTTTTCCAATTTTATTTAAGAAAAAAAGGTGTACATTATCCTAGATACTCTTACACATCAAAACTTAAAACAACTATTTACTACAATGTACAATAAAATATTTTTAGACAAAGACTCCGACTAACGAATTGTCTTTTCAATTTTGGATGTGTTCAGCCCAATATTTGTAGGCGTGAATGCGATGGTTGGTTGACAATTTGGACTTTGTCACGAAGCAGGAATTTCTGAATCTTAGACTCCCACGGGCAGCAAATTCTGATAAATTATACCTTACTATGGTTGTAGCCTTCATAAATGTGTTTCCCATAAATGCAATGTTATTCGTTTACCCAAGTTAACTACTATCCTGCTGTTCTAAGCTTTTATACAGGGTGTTTTATTATTTCTCAGACTATTTTGAAATTGGCGCGTCGTAAACTACTAAATTTATATTAACGTCAGTGCAACCAAATTAGTAATATACCCTAACTTCCAAGAAAATTACAAAATTTTGAGAAAATCCAAACAAACTACCAAACGTAGTCGAAATTTATGCCATTTTGAAAATTTTAGTGGATTTAATTTGAAGAAGTTTTTTAATTTTTAATTCTTTATGATTTCGAGCCTACATTGCAGAATTTTACCACGCAACCCGCACATAAATGACTCAACTTCACCCAAAAGTAGTCTGAGAGATAAAAAAAACACCGTGTACAGCGTCCTAAAATGTAACAATCGCTGTCACTGTATTGTCTAAAACGGCATTCCCAATACGCATTACAGACATGAACGAAAAGTAAAAGAATGGACCTACTGCAATCTGGAGTGGCGTACAGCATTTCAATTCATGCCTGCGAGCTATACCACTACGGGTATTTTCAATCCTGCTCAATTTGTCGAACACTAGATCCTCAGACTGACGTGGGAATGCGGCTACAAAATGTGCAATAACGATAAACCAAATGGCTACAGTCATATTGGTGATCAGTAGCAATATTTTTAATAAGAGTGGGAATTGAGTGGCTACAAGGGTATAATTGATGGTCACCAATGTTGCCATCAGGAGGAAAATACCTCCAGGTATCAAGAGTTCTCCCAAGCAGATATTGCCTCGATGAAAAAGCATTTGTTGTGACTTGTATTGACGAATCCAATCACAATCAATCACAATGAACAAAATCGGACTTTTTCGGGAACTGTCATCGACTCAAAAACTCAGGGATGAATAAAATCAGTGTCATGGATGGCTTGACTTTCGAGCAGCTTCAGCATCGCAAATCCCTATGAAACACAAAGAAGAAGGATCTAAAGTGTACTTTATAGGTGACATACTTCATGTTAATGGTAATGGTAACCCATCTGTCTCTTGTCTACGGGTAAAATTCTGACTAACTAATTTTAAGTTCTGACTATAATTTCAAGTTATGATTATAAAATAATTCTTTGTCGTATGTCAAGTTAATTAATTAAAATGGAAATAGCTCTTCGATGAAACTTATTGACAATACCTTGCAAATGTAACGTACATACATAGAATACTAGTTAAAGTGAATGTGTTGTAAATATTCTGTCATGGAACTAATCTACATGATTTTGCTACTGGTGATGTAAGGACGCAATCGTAGGATGTCATGTTATGACTAAATAAATAAATAAATGTCCGCAACCACAAATTGAGTATGCCGGCCTTGACTTGTAGAAGGGACTTGGTTCCGCTATCCTTTGAATACGCAGTTACAGTTACAAAGTACACGGTTGCGAGAAAGTTTCTTCTTCATTTATATTTCATTGGTTTATTACTATGTCATCCATCTGTCATACGTAATAAACTCAGCACTTCAATACTAGACATCTCTGTCCTGTGAACCTACGTAATAATTACAGCCCTTCACTAACGGGGAGGAACGTCAGGGCGGATATTTTTAGAGAAACCTGGAATTCTTACCAGTGAATTCTCATACGTTGAGAAATATGGAATGATATTTCATTTGTCGCGCATTTCAGGTTTTGGTAAGCAGTTCATCCGGATCTGAGTTTTGGTTGTGTGTTTGTGTGTATGACCGGTACGTCTGCCCGCCCTCCGTTTGTTCATTCAAGCCGTGGGAAGAGAGTGAGAATGGGCGAGAAAGGAAAAGTGAGACGACTCCCACGACATTCATGCCATTCACACACGTACAAACACACAACCAAAATCAGATCCTGGTTAACTGCTGACATAACCCTGAAGTGTGCGACGAAAGACATATCATTTCAGATTTCTCATCGTATCAGAATTTACTGTCAAGAATTTCAATTTTTTCTAAAAATACCGCCCTGACGTTCCCCTCGTACGTGTGGATAGGGACTTCCAGAAAGGTTACCCCTAATATCACCAAACTCACCTTGTGTCAGTTAGAAAGGCGTGTGCGGATAGTACTGCTATTGTGGCGATTCCTGTGGCCACCAGAAGACTGATAAAATGTTGGACAGCAATATAGGTGCAAAGAATTGCATTGGGTATTGTGATCATGAAGAAGGACTTGTGATGCCAATCGTTGGATTCATCCCGTACACAAATGAATGATGGACTGGTCATCAGAGTAGTGCTGCAGTTAATAGATAGGATCGACGCAGCTATTATGAGACCAGCACTTGTCACCGATGTGAACATCATCATCCAGTGATTTATTCGTTGAATTCGAGCAGCCGAGGTGAAAATGCCATGCTTCTGACGTAAGCACATATCACGATAGCCGAGATTTATCAGCTCAATGATATCATCACGCCTTGACATGAGGCTCCATCGCATATTTGTTCCAAGTAACATTGCAACACATGCGAGTATCCTTAGTTGTGATGAAAGTTCCATGGTATATAAATTCATCTCCAACAGCTCTTCCAGAATCGAATAAATCTGCTATATTGTAGAAATGTAGTGGACAGCAGTTCAGACTTGGTGCAAGGAATTCAGCCATCTGCTGGTACTCATCCTTAATCTGTGTTCTGTTGAACTCCACTTGAACGGAATGACGTTATTGAGGTGAAGATATTACATCAATGATGGGGGCCATTCTATTCAGTTTCCTCAGATGTATGAGTATTATTCTTGTAGTTCTATATCCTGCAGAAGTTAAATTCCACATTAATTACACTTAAAAATACCGAGAATAGATACGATTCAGAATTCAAAACTTTTAAGCCATATAATTATTTGCAGAAACGGAGAAGAGAAATGCTGGTAAAATCTGATTTCTTCCTCCAACGGCCTTACCAGCAAAAAATCGACTTTTTCCAACGTTTTCAAACAACAATTTTTCAAATCAGATGAAATTATATAAAAAAGATGGCACCAATATCTATTAGTATATGTTTCTGTCAAAAGAATCCGACTTTTGGGTTTGTTTCCACGACGATTCTTATTTAAAGCTCGTAGGCGCTCCTATGCGCCTATGCGCCTCAGATCTTCAAGCGGAATAGCTCACTAGAACCTTCGTAAGATTATCTACAAAACACACATTATTATGGCACACTTTTTGCCCGAATCCCTTCATTGTGCTTCTCGGGGATGAGGCAGAATCGGTAATCTAAGCAAATGTAAACGGCATTATGAAATGGGTGGGCCAAAGAGAGTGATAATGAAAAATACCTACCTTGTACCGAAGAAAGTAAATTGTAAATCGTTGAATATCGACGAAATGATGTTTCGGTGATTTGAGATCCTTCTAATAGAACCACTTAAGAAAATGCCGACGATTTCCACAATGCTATAAGTACTCACTGCATTGCCCGAGTATCTGACTAAAGTATGAAGTTGAAACGACAGCTTGAAATAAATTGATGCCTGCCGAAAAATAAAGAAGACATTACTTTTTATTAAATATTTACGATTCTATGTGGAATTCTGTCTAACACGGTACCGTAATTAAGGCTAGATTAAGATTGTATGGGATTAGATACGGATGGATCAAGCGGAGGAAAATAATACGTAAAATGCTAACCTTAACTTCTTTTACTGGAAATGGATTATAGATTTTGGAGTAATTGCGAAGTGAAGTTTCGGTGGCGTTTTCTCTTTCCACTCAAATAACTTTTGTGGTAAGAAAATGTTGATGACTCAATTAAACACTGTACTGCTGGCGAATCCACCTGGAATGGAGAATTGAAACGCAGTTTGAAGTGAAGTAATGTATTTTCCATTACCTCCAACCAGGATCCAGGACTTTGTTCACCGTCATACTTTGAATGTATATTTACTTTAAGACGTAAATAATTAAGTAGAGAAGCTCGATATTTAAGATAGATAATAAAGTTTCTCCTTGGCATTCGGCTCCTTCAAAACAATACTCTCATTCCATTAAGTTTTTATGGCACGGACGTCATGACAACTGTTAGCTACACGCGCACAAAAAATCAATCGGTAATATATAGACACGGTTTCCTGCAAAAATAGATTTGAATGTACCTCAAATGAGCGGACGCTTCATTAGTTTTTTTCATTCCACATTTCAAATTTAAACTCAAAACTTGCTCCAAAGTCCGTCACTCCTCGTCCCCCTATTGCGGGTCATACCACCCTCTCGCGCCATCGATTCATTTTGGACCAACCAGTTTCCGCCATCCCGCATTATCGATTTCTCCCATGCTATCACCACCCTCCACCATTATCGATTTTGTCGATTCTTCTTTTCACCTATCACCGCATTTGCCATCCCCGATAGCTCCACCCCTTTTTTGGCCATCTTGTACCAAGCTCATGTCATGCATACTACTAGCGAGATTATTTACAAGATTAATTTGTAAATGACCCGTCCAATTCTTTTTTTTAAATGACATGTACATTGTGAAGTCGGATTACAAAGGGGAGATGTTCGTCTCTTGTGTTGCCCAGCAAGGAAATACTCTCCAGAAATGACAAAATATAGTGACCTGGACCTGGACTGTAGAGGAACACAGCGTTGACGCGCAATTTTCCTTTTCATTTCTTATCATCGTAGTTTCCAAATTTCCCAAAAAAAAATGTGACTTGTGTTCATTTAAGGCTGATCAATTAAATGCTCGAGAAATTTTAGCTTGACTATAGTGAATATCTTTGAAAAGTGCTTACCTTTTCCGAAGATGATGGACTATTAGATTCAAGAATTTACGTGAAGTGATGATTCTATTGATTCTACCTTCTCCCACTGTAAAAATATTTACCAAAAATTTTTGACAACTTTCTTCTATTTACTTGTATGTTTATTTGTATGTTATAAATTAAGAATTGAAACGGCAGCTCAAAGTCAAATGATGTCTTTTCCCTAAATGTACCACGACTTTGTTCGACGTCGTACTTGGAATGTATATTTATATTAATATGTAAATAATTAAATAGAGGGAACTACGCCCCTACATTTCAATGCCATCGTACAATATGTAGGGGAATTTGTGAATAATAAATATAATGTAATGTCGCGTAATAAATTTATATCAACGATTTAATGGACTTTAATTCCAGAGACTACGAATAATTTACTATATGTATTTTAGTAAGCCACGGTCGTCATGACATCCGTCGGATTTTCGCGCACAACAAATCAATCGAAAATATCGCATTGCAGACCAGGATTCATGTAAGGAAACTCTACAACGTGTAACGAAAAGAACGGGTACACTTTGGTAGCGTAAATTTCAAAGTGACATAAAAAGTTCATTCGTAAAGATAAAATTATAAAATTTTCAACACATACTCATCAATACCTACTCGAATATCGCCGCCATTCCGGACCTCTCTAATTCGATTTGGAAATGACCGGGTCAGATTTGTCAGAAAGGTCAAATCCATTTCTCAGTTACAAGACAAATTAGTGTATCTCAATCGGTTGCTAAGGACATCTTGAAGCTCGTAGTAAACATGTTCAATTGGGTGCAAATCCGGACTGTTTCCTAGCGAGATTGTACCTGCTTCTTCAAAATGTCGGGGGTTCTATCCCTCGAGCAAATTTGACCTGTACTGGTTACTGTTTCCATACAAATTAATTCAGAAGAGCACGTAAGCAAATTTTTTTTATACAATATCACAATAGGTTTATTTTAACTGAATTATTAAATATAGTGAGATATACACTAAATGACACAACCAACATAAGGATTTCCATCATAGCCATCCTGACAGGCACAAAGTGGAGTATGATGAATCACTGTACATTTGGCATTCATTCCGCACAATCTCGTCGTGTCATTTTCAGCCGAGCAAGGGTCAACACATTGTGATTCAATGCAAACCTTGGACGAGTGACAGTCAATGTGTCTTACACATGAATTCTTATCATGTTTTGAATTTTTAATCGGGATACATCGAACAGCAGGGTCACCGGTATGACCTTCGGGGCATCCGCAGATTGGCCGCCCTAACATGATTCGACAAACGGATTCGATTCCACAAAATTTTCCGCAAAGTTCAGCTTCAGGTGTCCCGGGTTGAGGATTCGATGGGATTTTGAAAATTGAGCTGGTGGTGTGGGTGTTATAATCCGCTTGTATCATCGGAGGATGACCGTAAGGTCCATCCAAACGGTAGTTATTGAACCCGGGCTCTGATCCGACTTCTAAGCTGCTCGAGTCTTCGTAAATTGGTTTCGCTGGACGCATGGTTGGAATTGACATTGGGCGGGGTCGAGACATTTTCTGGGATTGGGTGGTCACTGCCATGAATGGCGAATTTTGATTTTGTTGGACCGAATTTCTGTCGGAACCGGTTTTCGAATGGTCTGCAAAAAATTAGAAATTAAAAATATGCTATACCATACAGAGTGGTTCACAAGGTGCTTATGACCCACCATGTACTTTTGTACATGAACTTTGACCTTCTAACCTTCAATTTCTGCACAAACAATAACATTATTGATTGTCCGACAATCCTCATATTTTCCAGAGGGGTCTTTGTAATAAGAGTTGTACTGGTCTTGGCCTTGGTCATCCTCGACCCGACTGCTTGGATTTGGAAAATTAGCACTATTACCATTATGGTAATTATTATTGCTGAAACTGGGACCAGTGACTGGGTAATAGGAATGATGTTGTTGCTGAGGTTGACTGAGGTCAAAATTAGTAGAGTGATGGGACTGAGTATTCACGTTGTTACCATGGTTACTGCTGTGGTCATGGTCATGGTTATGGTGATTATTACGGTTGTCATGCTCGTGCACTTGTTGTGGTTGTGGTTGCGGTTTTGAGTGTGGTCGAGTTCTCGTCCGACTCCCACTCCCAGAATACAATTCAGTCAATTGTTGGAAATACGTGGAAGGTGCTTCTGTTTCTTTTGTGACGAAGGTCACGGCCATTGGACTATTGGCTGCGTGGGTGTGACTATGCGCATAATGCGATAGCGTCGGCGGTGCGGAGGCAAATTGAGCTAATGGAATGTCTTCGTTCCTTCCGGTAATCGAACCCGCGTACAGATTCTCAGAATTTGTGACGCTCGCCACTTGTACATATTTGGCCGTACTGGTACTAGGGGTATTCGTCGTTGTACTTGTACTTGGAGCAAAGCTACTTGTCGTCGTGTAGTCAGATGGCGTGGGTGTGACGGGGGCGGGATCAGGAGTTGTATTTGTCGAGGTCGTCATTTCTGTCAAATTAATTAATGTAATTAATTATTATTTTTAATGTAATAATTGATATTTTTAACTATTCGGGTTTTGAATTTAAGATTTAACGGCTTTGTTTCTGCCGTGAATTTATTTTCACTCATAAAAGTTGGCGTTCGCGTTAGAGTGTTACTCTCAATTGTAGTTTGGACAATGGAAGTGCCGATGAGCTGTTTGCTCTTAATGTCAATGTTTATTATTCTGTTTGTTTACTGTTTACTTGCCTTTGCGTGCCAAGTGTGTATATGTGTGTGTGGTTAACGGCGTAAAGAAAAAAAATAGAAGCTATTTGAACATGTCATTAACGGAATCATAGCACGAGACATAAGACACCGTAAACTATTAACGTTCACGTTGACGTGTGAAGTAAAATGTGCGAAATTTGTGGTCCTACATTAACTGTATTATTCAACTCATATGCATCGTATTACTACTCTCATTATGTCAAATTCATCACATTTCAATAGTGACAAACTGACAAGTCATACTTATGTACAAATCTAGATCATTAATCCTTTCGAGTACAAAAATTGTACTAGGGGTATCCATTTAGGCCAAATTTAAGGCCATTTAACATCTATGGAGAATTATGGAAAATGTTATCGAAAATAGTCTGGCCATGGCGTGTGTACCGGGAATGCGAATGAATGCGTGTACTTTACTGTTTTTCATCCTACTGCTAGGGGTCACCCTGCACATTATTTTACCTGTCGTTGTAGTTTTGTCACCCGGTGTCCCCTTGCATTCCACGAATGGGTCACCAATCGTATCATCAGGGCAAACACAAACAATCAAATGAGCGACCTTCTCACATTGAGCACCGATCCCACACGTCGCACCAGAACATGGGTCTAAAATGTAATGTCAACAAAAATAAAAATATACATCTGAAAATTATATGAATTAAAAAAAAAATTGTCCAAATTATTTTCAATGAAAGATTTGTATTTACCGGGTGTTACAGAAGGGAGTCCATTTGTCAATCCACACAAACCAATGAATAATAATAAATTCCGTGACTTCAACATGACACTATTTTAATTGTTAATAAAATTTTGTGTAAAATTAAATCCGTTTATAATTAAAACACAATTAATTAAGTGCAATACAAAATTATCCAACGGACACTTAAAAATATAAACCCTCTTATTATTTTTGTATTTTTGTTACGTCCTAAGCTAAGGTTAGATCCAGAATGATTTTGACGACTTAAACTTGAACTCCCTTTATACATATTCTTGGGATGGAACAATAATTTGTACCCCTTGACTTTGACTCATGCATTCAAGAGATGAGATGCAGATGCAATTTTCCTCATCTTTGCTAAAACATTTTGTATCCCTAGAGTAAAAAGTACACAACCATACAATGTGTGTACAAATGAACTTCAACTCACCTGTCCTGTCCAGGTAGCCAACTCCAAGTCCATTCCCAAAACCACTCAACATTTCACATGCACTTTGTGTACAGGGTAGAAAATATGTAACATTAATTGTTCTTACTATGCCTGGCGTATCCTTTTCTATACTGTCAGGTTTTTACCTTGCATACGGAAGGGTTTTTCTCACTTACGTGGTCATAAATTATTTGAATACCCTAATGGGGTAGGAAAGTCGGGTGATTCGACCGCCGAAGGATTCAACAGGAGAACCTCGTCCATTGAGAAACTCATTGCGTTCAATGTAGCTCAGTTGGGAAAGCATCGGTGGCTATAACCGAAGGTCATGGGTTCGTTTCCCAGTATTGGCGTATATTTTTTCTGTTTGACGGTGTGTGGGACTGCTGTGTTGCGTTTGAAATTAGAATTGGTCATTTTTCAATATTTATTTAATTATTTAAGGGAGAATTTAATCAAATAATGCTTGATATTTGAAACCCTGTACTTGATGCTTTTGTGTGGTGGAGTCTGAGTACGTAAGAGTTAAGTGGTTCTTTGGATTGAGTTGATTATTCACATTTTTCTTCACCCTTGTGGATTTGTATTGTTGGAGAGAGAGATGACAATGAGGGTTTTTGGTTGCACTTTGAGAAAAGAGATGAATTGGACTACACAAGAGTTTGACGTTTGAAGTAATTGAACTGAAGTGAGTGGATTTTCTGAAGAGATGATGGAAATGAATGAAAGGGTTAACGATCTTTAGGCTCTACCTCGCTTTTAGTTCAATTCAAAAACTTGTCATTTTATTTTAATCGGACCTCAATTTAATACGGTACAAATGCATCCCGCAATCTGAGCTGGTTACGGTGGAACTCACTTGTCAAAGAGTTATCTATGGTTTTTATGCAAGGTTCTCACAGTAGTCAACATTTATGCATGGAAATATGAATTCTCAACCACACCGTCACAATTTCAAGAATTTGGAAGTGCAACTGCATTTATCATGAAAGAACAGGAAACACTTAAAAGGTTGACCACCATTGGGTCACTAGCTTTTTGAAACATTCATTGACATTCGCCGTAAACCGTGCGGGTGATTGACTAATTGATTTGACTTGTATTTAAAACAACGACAACATTTTAGAACATCAAATCTGTATGATTATTAAAAAAAATAGTAATAGTTTCGGAGAACTCGACCATCCTTTCCAATTTGTGCACTTTACTGATTTGTCAAAGCAAAAGTTGGAAGATCCCCTTCATAAAAATCCCACAAAAGAAAAAAAAATCGGCTGAGATATGATTTATTTGTAATGCTCTTTGATAATACGAGGGGTGTTCGAAAATTTTTGTCGTTCGACTATTGGGACTTATTTCTGTGATGTCGGGGTATTTTTTGAATTGCTGGGATCATTGCTGTAGCGAGTTTGTTTGAAGTGAGCGTTTCTGTTTCAAAGCTGAAAATAGTAACTAAGGGATGGGTCTAGGCTGTAGCTAGGGATAAACAAATATTGGAACCCGTATTCCAAAGTGGCGGACCTCGAAACCCCGGAAGTGACTTGGCGC
The DNA here is from genome assembly GCA_034698945.1 of Protaphorura quadriocellata. Classification (NCBI taxonomy): domain Eukaryota; kingdom Metazoa; phylum Arthropoda; class Collembola; order Poduromorpha; family Onychiuridae; genus Protaphorura; species Protaphorura quadriocellata. The sequence continues at coordinate 16,714 of JAQGCA010000936.1, forward strand.
ATTTTCGTGCAAAATGCAATTTTCCTTTGTGCCACGCCGTACTATCTCCTAAAATATCCCCTGCTTCAAAATTTGTGAGGTGTTGGTATGTGATACTGCGGTAATTGAGCTCTCAGTTGGCATGTATTCCGGGAGAATATCACCTTCACAGTACCGGAAAACTGTAGCCATGACTTTCCCCGCCGAACTTTCCCTTTTCGCTTTCCCTGGGGCGGCAGAACAGGATCCTTCCATTGGTTGGATGCAATTTCTGTTTCTGGGTAAAAAAAATAAGACCAGGTATCGCGTCCAGTCACCAAAGTGGAAAAAAGTCAGGTTCGTCATTAATAAAGTCTGAGTTCTCTTCGCAGAAGAGAATTACCCGAAAGAGTAAAAATTCATAGAACCCAACGCGAACTTATTTTTCTCAGTCCCAAATTTTCAGTCAGGATGGTGCTAACACGACCAACTGAAATTCATGAATCCTTGGCTAAATTTCGAGCCCATATTTGTCTTTCGGACATAACGATTTATATAATCTTTACCACGTTTCGTTCGTCAGTGCATGAAAGTGGACGCCTAGGCCGATTGTCATCCTCGATTGATCGCCTTCCCCTCTTAAAGTTGAGTCTTGACCTCGGAATTGTGTGTAAGGATGGAGCATCGGTATCACTATACTTGACCAATTTTTCGTGAATGCCACTTGCGTTGTAATTATCTGAGATCAAAAACTTTATGATGACGGGGTACTCAAATTTCATCGAATTCATGGCACACTCCGAAATGAAATGTTCAAATGGTTCTGGGCGAAAGAGTTTTTGACCAAATTGCTTCATACTTGGAGCAGAACTTTCTAATCGCATTGTGAATAATAAAAAAATATACCGACGTTACACAAATAAGTCCTAATAGTCGAACGACAAAAATTATTGAACACCCCTCGTATTATTAGCTAAATATTAGCATACACACGAAGAAAAGGTGCAGAACTTCTTGACGGTACAACATTTTATAAGATTCATATGTTCGTGAACATGTCACTAGAAATTCTACGGAATGATAATTAGATTCGGACACATCTGTTCGTAAAGACGTCGGAAAATGTTTTGTAAATTAGGACGAGAACGTTAACTCTGCAAAAAAATTTTGTGAAATTGTCTCGGAGTGAAATATGTGAGATCGTGAGATGGCAAGAAATGAACTAAAATCTTTGGCACCGAAACCAAAAGACAAAACCCAAGGAAAAGTCTCACGTGTCGTCTTTTTTTCATTTTTAGAGAGAATTCGCTCAAAAGACGCTTACACTTTGAACAATTTTCAAAGAATTATTCCATAACTGACCGAAACTAATTTAAGACATATAGGCACAAGTACGGTGAGCCCTTTTACGGTCTACCCTTTACCAGTTGCAAATCTACTGTCCTGCACAACATCGCGTCCTGGCCCTTAGCTTGAGGCCAACTAACTGCGTATTTTAATTAGTAAGTGCGTAAATTAGAGACATTGAGATTCATTCTTACATTTTGAATGACTAAAGTGAAGTAATTACTCACACTTGACGAACAGTGGTCCAAAATCAGCGTGAGATGACAATGCAATGACAATGAGCAACTCGTTTTTTTTTTACTTGAGGAGAACATCACATATTACATCGTCCATCGTACAGGGTGGATAATACTCAACTGTGTGATCGTGTTTTGCCCTTGCGTTTTGCAGTCATCTGGATGCAATTGGATAAGATGACTAATTTGTCAATTCTTAGCGTATGTTGTGGGAATGACCAGGCCCATGAGCCCCTGTAGTTAGTGGGTGGGTCAACTAAAACATGGCCGGTTAGCATGACTTACCCCAAATGTTATGAATCACCCTGTATGAACCACTCGTTGAAGATTAAGGAAACGGAACGGAGTTTGAAATTGGCTTGAGGAGAATGAAAAAAGTGTTGGTTTGTTGGATTGAGGATGACGAAGGGAGATTTTAATTTTCTGCTTCTGTTCTTTTTTGGCATCACATTGTTTCCGCTTAGCATTCCCATTATTACAGTCCATTCTTATGTCATGTGGTGCAGTGGTGCTCTATCCTTCGCAGGCATGTGAGCATTTTTGTTGCGTAAGGCAATTACTTAGTACGCACGTACACCTAACATCACTCCTATAAGGTATGACCATGTCCTAGGCAAAATCTCAAACCAGGCCTGCAAATTCGTTATCTATCCTCAGTAATGGTTTGGCAAAATTCAAGTATCACACATTCTCAGTCAAAGGAGGGCTTATTGTACGTTTGTACAAGGGTAAAGTGCGATAACTGTGCTATCCAGGTTAAGAATTCACCTCATTTGACAAATGTATTTCTGCACTACGACCACAGTACACACAATGTATTAACCATCATTGCGCATACTCGTGGTACCCGACTTTCCTACCCCATTAGGGTATTTTACTGACAAGATAAGAGAAAACTGTACTTATTCAAGCTAAAAACTTCACAGTATAGGAAAAGTAGAGCTGAGATATAGACCAGGCCCGACCCCCAACCTACACACTAAGCTATCTTGGTTTTAATTTTAATTATTATTCCAATTTTCTGTGACATACACATAAATAATAAGCCACAGATTATCTTAGTATTTTGCTTTGTTTCAAGTGTGACTGCCAGTGGCAAACGAGTCGAATCGAATCAAAGTAGCAGAAGCAGATTTTGCAATTATCCATCCATCCATCGAAGTGAAAGAATGAAAATGATGTGTGTTTGTACTCCTTCCAATCCTTCACCCTCATTGTTCCAATGCAAAAGAAGAATACAGATTGAAGATGTTGATCTGATCGGACACAAAACTCAAACTCCAAGTTCATTAACTCTCATATGTATGAAACCACACCACGTACGTAACGTACGTCTATCCCTATGTTGTTGTCTTCTCCAAAATTAATGGCACAAAAACGAGTTTAAAACTTGTCTTTCCTTTTTTCCTACATACTACAGGGTGGCACATACAAAATATATAATGGGGTGTCGGTTAATGAGTAATTCTTCCGAGGGGAACGTCAGGGCGGGTCTTTTTAGAAAAGTTTGAAAATCATTGCATTGATAGCTGATGCAATGAGAAGTCTTGAATGGGGGGTCACTCCACGCAGATGTCAGGATTAGTTCAATAAAGTTGACCTTTGTGTTGAATTATGCCAGTGTTGATGAGTATGGCCCGTATGTTTGTCCTTCGCCTACCGATCCTTCACTTCACCGTCTTTCCCCTTCTGTCGCTGACTGGGCGAGCGAAAGGCGGCGAGGCGACGAGACAGAACGGTCATTCCACTCAGCCAACGACTGCCATAATTCACCTGGTGAACTGGTAACAACTTTGATACAGGTACAAAGGTCAACTTTACTGACCTAAACCTGAAATGTCAAATGTTCTCATCGCATCAGCTATCAATGCTATGATTTTCAATTTTTTTTTGAAATACCCGCCCTGACGTTCCTTTTGTTAGTTATACGATGATATAATAGCAAAAATACATATTTGCCACCCTGTACATTTCTGCACATCTCATTTTTACAATGTACAAAATTTTTAACAAGAGTTACGTTACGTAGAAGGTATGAAGAATAGAATGAGGATATGTACTTCATACTACGTCTGAGCTAGAACAATAAAGTTCATCCGTGAACCAGAACGTACAGGTGTCCAAAATTAGTTAAATAATTTGTGCGTAGCATTCCATTGTTGTATAATTGGATTCTTCGTAGTCTCAGTCTCAGTGTGGTTAGCAAATCCTCCATGCTGATTTCCTGTGACTAATCTATGGAAACACCACATAAAAAAATGTGGAAGTGTAATTGGAACCACATTATTGTAGTCGTGACATTTATAGTATCAGCAACAATTCCGGGACTCCATACTGGGAAAGGTAAACAAACAAATTAACAAGAAATGAAATGAGACATTTTTCTTTGGCTATAAAAAAAACATACATACATTGATGGAATCATTTAATTACAATGTAATACAAACGGGTCGGTCAGAATCAATGGTACAGGGTGTGCCAAATGAACCCAAAAATGTGAACCAGATTTTCAAAAAGAATGTTTTATTGAAAAAACTGGACCGTATTTTACAAGCTATGAATATTCTAAGGTGTCTACATTCATTTGGAACACCCTGTAGCCTATAGCTCCCAATTTCAAGGAAAGTCTTATAAAAATATCCTCATATATATTTGACTAAGTGACTGCCTGGGTGAGTTACGCGCCGCTAATCCGCGCGGCATAGCATCATGAAGACAGTGAGCGGGATGAACAAAAATACCGCATACACATACTTTGGTATGGCAATGGGAGGGAAGGGAGGAGTTGATTGAGGGTGAGAGATTGGATTGAGTTCCTTGCGCAACTCAACCCCTCTCAACACCTACAAAATTTTTATTTTCTCTATCCATCCTTATCCATCCATTCATACACTTCAACGGAGTCGTCAACAACACAACTACTACTACTCATCAAAAAAATAATTTGACTGTGACTGTGACCGTGACCGTACACACTCTTCACTCCACTCAACCACGTCCAACATCTTTAACCTTGACCGTGACCAC
>JAQGCA010000937.1:0-21273 GCA_034698945.1 Protaphorura quadriocellata
GTCTTAAATCAATTACAATTGACTCACAATTACCAAATGAATAACCTTCATATGAATGACCACCACTTTTTGGAATTAAATGAATATTTTTTTTGGAAGCACTAGCACATTTTACAACAATTTCAATGTCTGACGTTGTGGTAGGTAAAAAATAACCCAATGGGTAAGTATATTCAATTCGTAAGTTCCATTGATGATTGAGTTGATTGTACATCGTTGAATTTGAATTTCGTTCAACAAATGTGTCTGATGGAAGTCCATGTTTTTGAATACATTTTTTGAATAAATTTAATTTTGAAGATCCGGAGGACAAGTTATAGTTGCAAGGAAATGAATTGAAAACTTGTGCAAGTACTACAATTAAAGTTCCAATTGTGATTTTGAATGAAGTCTGCATTATTTTGCGTAAAGCTTTTGAATTTTCTAAAATTAATTGGAACAATTTTTGGAGGTTTATTGCTGTAGCGATTCTTGACGGTTCAGTTTTTTCTTTTTACTGAAGCTGGTAAGAAATTGAAGACGTGTGAGTGAATTGCATGACTTGATTGAGTACGAAAAGAATAAACAATGAAAATTGTCTTGTCAGAGAATTTGAATGAGAATCCGCATCATTATTTTCATTATATTGAACTATTTATTTCCTTTGCCATTGGTAATTTATTCAGAAAACTTTATGCGGGTAGCTTGAGACAAATAACTTATAGAATTAATAAGGTTATGAATTAATAAAAAAAATTATTTCATTCAAAATTGTTTTACACATTTAAATAAATGTACGATATTATCAGTATTAAATCAGTAATAAGTGATAATCAAAACACTACGATATTGTACTCTAAATAGATACCATTAAATCATACACTTGAGTTATTACCCATAAATAGAAATCGCAATGAATCTGGATGTTTCATATTCTGACTTTAACTAATGCTTCAAATTTTTCTGGTGTATTTGTTATTCCTGAAATTGGTAACAAGGGATCGGGTAGTTTTGTTCCAGGAAGTTTTTCAAATTTAAATTTTTAAATTAATCCTGCGAAAAATTGTTGAAGTGAGTCTTTGAAGCAAGTGGCCAATGCCAATCGCATATGAATGTCATTAATCCGATTTATTGGAAACCTAGCCGTACTAAGACTGAGGTGCTTCGACTTCAATCCGTTTTCTCTTTCACCCATTCTCAGCAATTGTTGGATGTGTACAGATCTTGCCCCGTCAAAATGGATGGTGTGAATGGACGACTCCAGACCCAGTTTCTCAATAGAATTCAAAACCGAAGCAATTCCAATCCCATTTTTTTCTCCAGTCACAGGTTCATTTCTCCAGTTGACCGGTTCGCCGATACTAATAATGGAAGTATTCGGAGCCGCACTGAACAATTCGTCAATAAAACTCGGACAAAATTTCAATCCTTTCCTTTCGTGGTCTCGTCGGGAAGTAATAATTTCCAGAGAACGGAACTCGGGAATGGAATCTGGGAATAATTCAATAGAATTTCCTGAACGAGACATGAGGTTGCCGGGAAGTGCCAATTGTAAAAAAATTGTAATTTTGGTGATGCTCTGAGTAATTCAGAAACCTCTTCAACAAAGTAAATTTCTGATTCCCCTCCATTCAAATCTATTTTCGTAGCTGTTTCTCCACAGAGTCGAAGGAATCGTTGCCCAACTTTATTTGTTGTACGAAATGGTCCGAGTTGGAATTCTGAGAACGGGATCCCCAACTGGTTGGAACTGAACAATTTGACAAAATCGTCAATCCGACGGGTGTCTTTAGTTCCAGCGTTTGATTGAGTCCCCTCAATGGTGACCCAGTAGGTGGAGCGCATGTGTGGAATGGTGTGGAATGTCCACTTTTTACAAACTCCGCGACAAGCCTTCAAGTCACACCTTCTCACAAATCCAAACAATGTTTCCATAATCTAGGAAGAAAATAACAAAGAATCACAAAAATACAGAAATTACCAACTTCATTGGGATAAGGATATCATACGAGATCGTTCCGAAGTGGGTGGTCGTCTCGCTCCAACCATTCTTCTTCCTCAGTCCCACTCTCTCCCCTTGGGGACAGCTGAGTCACCTTTTAACCTGAAATAGTTCACAAAGTTATGATCCATTTATAAAAAAAATGTTAAAAAATGTTCTGTTAGAATATTCAACAATATTCCACGATTTGCCGGCCGCATTTTTTACGGACTCATCTGACCCTAAATAATTAACAACCAAAGTTTGTGCAATTTTGACGTTAGGACTAGACAAGCGACAAAATCTGCGCCAATTGATCAATTGATTGATGCCGAACCTATCAAGTTCAATGTATTTGTCAAGAAGAACGTTAAAAATTCCAACTTTTGGGGTCAGTTCATGCCGATTCTTGCTTATTGATTGTCACCCTAGCTAGAGGTAGGGGTCCATTAGGTTTTCAAGCGGACTGACTCACTTGATCTTTTGCAAGATTCTTTTATTGAACTATATAGACAAACGAACATTCAATTATTGGTAGCGTCATTCTTCAATTTCTTGAGGAAAAAATTGATTTTAAAATAGCTATTCGATAATTCAACCAAACTATGCCAATTTTTAATTAACCTGTAAATGGGATGACCTGAGGAAGTCATGTGATCCATCTGGATAAATTAGTAGTCTAGTCATATGACATATTTGATTATGACAGGGTTAGAAAGGTTTAATGAACAGAGATATTTAAATTACAAATTTTTTCACATTTAGGCAATTGACAAACTTCTATCCAAACTTGACATCCGAACATTGAAGCGGTTGAGACTGGTGTCAAAGCAAACAAAGGAATGGGTTGAAGTGACAAAGTTTCTACAAAAATTCATAGTTAGAGCCAATGATGATATGCAGATGGAACTGTGTGAATCCACCGTAAACTGGAACACATTTATAATCGGCCATGACACACTCATGTCTGCCGAATTCCTTACCCGATTTGGCCCTTTCATCAAACACCTCGTTATTCGAACCAACACGGAACAGCACAGAATTGATTATCAAATGGTCTTCCATTCACTCAGTCCAAGGATAGAAACACTTACTTTTAATACATTCCGATTCAACCCAGACAATGTTGAGGACAATTCAGGAAATTGGACAAACAATTTTGTCAATTTGAGAGAACTACGGTTCTTTGAGATGTTGGACTTCCCGGAACACATTCGAGAAGACACATTCTCAATGTTTGATTTAATTCTGAAGGGAAGCCCGAATTTGACCTACATTGCTCTTCCACGGCACGTAATTTATCCCAATTCCCCTATATAATGGGCCCGACTTTGTGAAGGGAATTATGAACGTATCACACATGACGAGTAGGGTTAAACCAGTACGTTCTGTCGACTTCCGCAAAGAGGGAGACTGGAATCTGGAATGGTAGGTCACTCGACCATTAGGTCTGCAATATTGACATTCTATTCGTGTTGAATTCTGGAAGTTTTGGTGCATCTGTATTGATGACTGTCCGATCGGTCACCGTCGTCTCATCTCACTTTTGACCTCGCTGGCTGACCCTCCTCCCCCTGGAGGAGAGTGACGGACGGGATATGACTTTTCAGAAAGACGGAGTCGGGATTCAGAATCTAGAATTCAACACAAAGGTCAAGTTTATTGTGAGTCGAGTGACATACAATACGACCATTCGTAATTTCAGAACGCTTCAGGGTTCCATGCTATGAAACTCACAAGACTTGTATATAACGGCCTTGACTGGACACCAAATTTTTCTAATAGATTGGCATCCCCTCAGTGAGAACCGATAATATAAGTAGAGGAGTAATTTTAGGTTTCTGCATAATTCACGTTCACCTCCTTTCAGCCTTAGCTCTCATTCGGCGTATAGTCGCGTCTCGATTCAAGGCGAAAACAGACGGTTCAGTGAAGAAGAAATGAGCATAATCCTACTGAAACCACTCATCAATTATTTGGAGAGAGTAGAAAACTCATCCAGAAAAATGAATCTTGTAATTGACTTCATTCGCGTAGAAGATAAATTTGGACGCACGGATTGTTTCAAATTTCTTGACCTATGCGGGCGCTTGGAGACAAAATTCACGGACTTCCTTCCAGTCAACTACCAGACATGAGACACCGCACGCTGAGTCAGATGGAAAGGGAAGTATTTGAAAAAACCATACTGAAGATAACGATTACATTGGGTCGAAGGGAGTTGTCGGTGGGACTGGCTCGACTCAAAAATATTTTCATTCCGTCTGCTACTAAACTCTCCATTCTATTATTCGTGGATGAGGAAGGTAAGGATAGGCGTAGTGAGTCCTAGGCTTAAATACATCTTTTCTGGGTTCAATTCCTGGCCGGTCAACTCACGAGTGGAACGTGAGGCGGGTAATTTTAGAAAATAATAATATTCGTACCATTGCGATTAGAAATCTAGAGTGGGTCACTCCATCCACATTGCAGGTTTATGTCTGGAATGTTGACCTTTGTGTTGAATTATGGCAGTGGTTGTGTGAGTGGAATGACCGTTCTGTGTGGTCTCCGTTTTGGACTCGCCACCTTGCGCTCGCTCAGTCAGCGACGGAATTGGAAAGTCGGCGAAGTGAAGGAACGTGCAAGGCGAAGGACAAACATACGGGCCAGACTCAACGACACTGCCAGAATTCAACACAAAGGTCAAATTTACTGACCTAAACCTCAAAAGTGGGTTGGTGGAGTGACCCACCATTCCAGATTTCTAATGACGTCATCAGTCAATGGTACAAATATTATTGTTTCTATAATTACCCGCCCTGACGTTCCCCTCGTCAGAGACCTTGGTTTAATTACCCTGAATGACAGACTCACATTCTCTATGTGCAAGGAAGACAATGCAGAAATTTGAGGTGAAGGTTGTTAATGACTTTAACAGTACATTATTCGAACTCTAGGAGACTACAGACTTTTCCAACTCCCGGACCAAGTATACGACATTACGCTCTCACATCACACGGGAATCCCACTCCCTTTGCTGGACAGTATATTCCACACATCCAGACCATCAGTCGAAATACTCAGACTCCTCGGATTTGGCTCACATGGAGAAGATCAAACTGTGGAGATAGGACGAAGTATTTGCACAAATCTTCAAAACATAAAATATTTGCAATTGGACGACTGGGGAAATGATGCAGTTATTTTTGTTCTCATCAACGGACTTCATCTTTTAGAGAAGTTGAGTGTCAACATGAGGTACAGTGACACTGCCATGACGGATGCTGGACTTGTCCAGTCAGGAGATGCTGAATTGAGCATACTGGATTTAACAAGTAATAACACTAGCCATTAAAATATTATTTGCACGCCTGGTGACGTCCTCTTATTTTTTATACATTTTTCATATACATTTACACACAACGGTAATTTTCCTATCACAACGGTTTCGCTCATAAAAGTGGACCCCTAAGTTCTTCCGACTTTCTTTTTCTAGATGTAAGGCATTTGGATCTCAGAAACACTCGAATTACAGACCTGAGTTTCATAAACGTATTCAGACATATGAGACTCAAGACGTTCATTCACGAGTGGGAGGCAACGGAGCGTAACCCTTTGGAGCTTGGGAGTAAACAACATTATGAATAAAATTACAAAGAACAGTAAACTTTTATCATTTCGAAATATGGAGGGTCTGATCTCCTTGGATCGTCAATGTCAGCCGATTATTTTAAAGACTTCTCCATTGGCATTTATCTCCATTACTAGGGGTACCTTCCCTATCCCAATTCTCAATTTAAAAAAAAAACATTATTTCTTCTCCATGTCAATTGCCGAATCGTCTAATTCCGTAGGTGACGTTTGCACACGGGCTGTCGAGTTTAGCCACCACAGACGATGGATTCCGAGCCACGGTGGAGAACGTTGAAATTACTAAACCGAGTGACTGCTCCAGAGCGGATATTGATCGGCTCGTCGACCGCTTCCCAAACATCCGGACTTTTAGGATTTTGACCGCATAAACTTCTGTTTAGTGAATTTGGAATCAGAGGAACATTTATAATTAAGGGATATGAGCAAAAAAATCTTGGATTTTTAAACATCGTACACATCTTTTGTGAAAAAGTTCGTCGAATTCTTCGTATAATTGGGCGTAGCTTGTAGCCCTTAGCTTCCTGGACAACTTTTGTGAAGGTGCAACCCGCAAAAGTCTGGCGTTCTATCGGTTAGAAATACACAGATGGGCATGTACTACACCGAACATAACGTCAGCGGTTGTACCTTTAAAGGTAAGGCCTTCACAATAGTTGCCCAGGAGTTGAAATGGGTTGTACCATTCTTAAAATCCGAATCGTAATTACAATAAATCAATATTAAAATCTTCATATATTATGTCTAATTGTTAACAACGAACAAAAACAGACAGATTGATGCGTGTACATATTCTCCTCGGCTGCCAAGGAAAGATTGTTCTCAGTTGTAATAATTTCAGAAACCTCTCTCTTTGTATGAGAAATTGTTCACACTAATAAATTACTATCAACCAATTCGATCTTGACCGCTAAATGTCTGCCAGTCATTGTTGGTGAACAAACAATAAATGTAATTGTTTTAATTACTAATACAGTGGACTCTCTATATACCGAACTCGAAAAATGCACCAAAATGTGTCCATTATATAGAAAGTTTAACATAGAGAAAGTGGAATAACACAAGAAGGACATAGCAAAAGGTGTTCCTGCGGACCTGGCATTTTGATCGATATATAGAGGTGTTCGATATAGGGAAGGTTGATATATAGAGTTGACTAGTACGGGGTTCCCATCTGCTACCTGCTGGGACTGGGTTCGGTTAACCGCGTCTCAACGATTTTAATTAACGAGCATTTCATCCATTTTTCATGGTCTGCCGCTTGAAAAAAAGTCACAACTGCAAAATTTGGAAAAACAAAATTCATCACGACATTCGTCGGCGTTTTTGTGAAATTTTAAAGCCATGATCGACAGTCTGCGAGCATAAAATTTTGATTTTGTGAGTATTCAAGAAACGTGTGATTTTGAGGCAAGTCGACTTACTCAGAAATTATCTACTTACAGGTTAAAATTTTAATATGGCGGTGAAGTTTATTCTTCGAAATTTTCAAGTTCGAACTGATTTCCAGGTGGTTGACCTTGATAGAAGGGCTCAAAGGAGAAAAACTCAGTTTTTATTTTCCAGCGGACGTGCTTTACGGTGGGGCTTTAATATTTTTGCCTGAGATCTCTTGAGCTAAGTTTTGACATTCTGTTAATTTTAATTACTATTGCACCGTGTAATTTTTACGTTCCATTAAATTACAACCTGTAATTTTTACATTCAATTAACTTTAATTACAATTACACTGCGGAATTATTACATACTATTAACTTCAATTACAATTACACCGTGTAATTTTTACACTTTATCAATTTTAATTACAATTACAGCGTGTAATTTTTACATACTATTAATTTTAATTACAATTACAGGCATAGCATATTGAAGGTAATTGACCACAACTGCAATTTCGAAATTAAATGAGAAACGTAGAAAGCAATGGAAAACAAATGCAATTAGGTAAATGCAATTGATTATGCAGCTACAATCACTAACTACAGTTTACACATGTCTTATCAACATGTGTTAACATTGCAATTTCAGGTATTGCTTTTAGTGGTCAAAGGTTTGACTGTGTTATCTATCTTTTCTTATCTCTAGTTTTGCCTGAATTCCTGCCTTTATTTGCTCTGTACTATTAAGCTTAACCAACATTGTGAGGGTCGACAACATCGTTCGAGCTTCAGTTTGATAGTTAGTTCCGAGTGGATTACGTAATATTTTTTAATGGAATAAAATTGAAAAATATTTTTCGCTTCAGAAACGCATTCAGAGATATGAGACTCAAGACGTTCATTTACGAGTCGAAACCAATAGAGCGTAACCCTTTGGAGCTTGTGAGTAAACAACATTATGAATAAAATTACAAAGAACAGTTAGTTCGTCGTGGCTGGTACAAGCAACCCTTAGTATTTCGCAATACTGTGGATCTGGTTTCCTTGGATTAACAATTCGGTCTTGAAAAGGTTCTCCTGCATTGCAGATTTTCGACCCCAAGTACTTACTATGGGTACCTTCACTAAGCCAATTGCGAATTTAATTCAAATGCGAAAATCATTAATTCTTCTCCCAGTCATTCGCATAATGGTCTGATTCCGCAGGTGACATTTCAACACGGGGTGTCAAGCTTAGTCACCATAGACGATGGGTTCCGGGCTACGGTCGAGAACTTTGAAATTACTAAACCAAGTGACTGCACCGCAGCGGATATTGATCGGCTGGTCGACCGCTTTCCCAACATCCAGACTTTCAGAATTTTGACTCCATGAACTTTCGGTTTGGTGGATTTAGAATCTGAGGAACATTTGATATCATATCGCAATTTTGACTGGATGAACATAGGTCGAGTGAGTTTGGAACAACTTTACTTGAGCGGCATTGGAAGGCCGCTAAAGTAAAGTTATACCAGTGAGTTTAGAATTTGATTGAGATGAGTGATTGATTGAGGAAGATTTGATACTATATATGCATTATGAATAATTTTTTTCTTTTTTCAACATGAAGAGCAACGCACACAACTTATGTGAAGAAGTACGTCGTTGCTCGTCGGAATTGCCCTTGAAAAACTTTTGTGTAGGTCCAGCCCGCAAAAGACTAACAGTTTGGCAGCTAGATGTACACAGGTGGACTGGCAACACATGGGCGCGTAGGGGCATTCAACATTAGTGGCATGGGGCAAATGCAAAGGACGCCTGAATTACCTCCATGCCACTAATGTTAAATTTCTCAGGGCGCACCGGGCGATTGCCCGGTCTCCGTTATGGCCAGTCCGGCCCTGCAGGTGGGCATGTGCTACGCCGATTCTGCCGGCGGTGAAACACGTGCCTTCCTTTGTATTTCTAGCGCCATGCAGAAAGACTTTTGACTGGAAAAACTATTAGTCTGTGAATTTCCGTATGATAAATTAAACTCTTTTTTTTTTACTTGATTGTGTGAAAAAGTAGGTCGTTGCTCGTTGGAATTCACTTAACTTTTGATATGTTTTGTTTAGCTGTAGCTTGTATCCCCTAACTTCCTGAACAACTTTTGTGAAAGTCCGACTCACGAAAATCTAATCCTTTGGCAGCGAGATATACACAGGTCAGCATAGGCTATGCCGATCCCGCCGCCAACGTAGCACATACCCTTCTTTGTATTTCTAATACCAAATTCTGACCTTTATGGGAAGGACCATCACAAAAGCTGACCAGGAGTTGAACTGGGTGGGTTGGACCATTCTTAAAATCCGAGCCATAATTACATTTAATCAAATTTTAAACAACTTTCATAAATCATGTTTAATTAGTAAACAAACAAACAAAACACGTACTTCGTCGTGCATGCAATTCTCTGCCACGAAGATACATCGTAACTCGTTTGAAATCTCTCTCTCTGTACAAGAGATTGCTCACCCTAATTTATTACTATCCATCAATTACACTTAGCCTTTAAGCAGAGTACAAGATCGTTACCGTCTTTGGAGGACAAACAATAAAAGTAATTATGTTAATTACTAATTTGTATGCTCGTCTATCTTTTAATCGTGAAAGTGACAAACACTTGTTTGTAATCACCAATAAACATTGTCAGAACAGGAAGTTATGTGGAGATCGACAAAGTTAAAATGAACAATAAAATGTTTTTGATTTCGGATAGCACTCGGTCATCTTCATCATCAATTCTTCTTATTCTGGTCGGTATAAAAAATGCACACAGCCCCCCCGCTGCGACTATGGCATCGTGAAACACGGCGGCCTAATTTTCTCGTAGTGTGAATGGTTTTTGTTGGATTGTACCAGATCCAAGACATCGTCTTAGTACGGGCAGGGCTGGCGTTTGGATATTTACCGCCCCATGCAGACTTTATTCAGCGCCCTACTAAGGAATTATAATTAAGTTGCATCTTTCAGAAGAGGTAATACCCATAAGCTTATATATTGTTACACCAATACTTTTGCAGGCCATTTTAGAAAAATCCAACCGCGACGTCTGAAATGTCCCACCATTCCATTTACACTCAATTCATTTTTAAACCAATTTGTCACGCCAATTTTTGGAGGAATCAGATATACATATACATTTGACCCGCATTTTGTTTTCTTGTTTCTTCAAAAACAGCTTGAAAAGTATACAATTCATCCTTATCTGAGAGTATTTTAGCTCTGTGTATAAGTCCAAAATTCTTTTGAATTTATTGGACAAAATATCATAAAAATTGACGGTTCGACCACACATTTTACATTTTTGCCGTAGGTTTAAGTACAAAATTGTTAATTGACCAGGAGGGCCAAAATTTTTATGTATCTCATTGACAAAATATCGAAAAGAGTATAGACAATCGCACACAGCAACCTTAGAATTAAGAGTTTGCACTTAAATATTTCGCATTCCTCCTGATTCCGATAGCCTCCAATGTCTCCCCCAAAGGCCCGCCCTGAGTACGGGATTCCCATCTCTTACCTGTTGGCACGGGGTTCGATTTACCGAGGCTGCTAAAGAAAAAACGAGACTAAACTTTTGTCCGTTGGTAGTGTTAGAGTGAGTATCTAAAATTGGCGGTGTTCTCCATCCTCCTTTTGGGGGATAAAGAATTGTTTCTACAATTTTTGGTATTTCTGTTTGGTTGAGTCAGGTCATAATTACGAAGGAGGTACATGAGGTGTTACCATCCGATTTTGCCCGAATCGATATTGTTCGAAGGCCTCAAAAATTAATTTGGGTAAAGTGTCCAAGTACTCAATAATCAAAATCCGAATTTAAAAAAAATGTTCAAATAAGTGCAAAAAGATTTTCAATGTTCTCAAGATTTTAGGATGATCCCATGGAGCTTTCCTCTAAAACTGATCTCAAGACCCATTTTTTTCAGAAAGAGGGAGAAAAATATTACTTCAGAAAGCCGTTGAAATGAGTCGAATAATTATTTAGAAGTTGAGAAACCTCATAACTTTTTCGGTTTTCTGAAGAAATAGTTTGTTTTCCAATTTTTGAGAATAAATTGGGTCTCGAGATCAGTTCTGGGGGAAAGTTCCGTGCGATATCCTGTGCTAGTAGCAGAGAGTCTCTGTCTCTTTGCGCTCTTCTTCAAAAATTTCAAAAAAAAATTAGAAATAGGAATTTGAGTATTGAGCGTGGAGTGGACACTACTCACATTAGTTAGGAGATACGTGTAGCCCACTGGGAAGCTCGTATTCCTTATATCTCCGCCAGACTTTTCCTATACTGTGATGTCTTTGCCTTTCATACATTTATGTAGTCTCCCCTTTTTGGATTTCATCAATCAAGGAAGTCCTAAAAATGGGGTAGGAAAGTCGGGTAACCTGAGAATGTCCAATGGTGATTAAAAAGACACAGTTGGGAGCTTTCTCCTTTTTATTTTCCTTTTATATTTTTTAATATATTGTGACCAGACTCACAAATGGCTGCGATTATTCCAAGAAATCTGTGAGACAAACATTTTGTAGAGAATTATATTCAAATAATATAACGTTTCATATGACAGTCGTCCATCGAACGCAAGCAAGAATTTTATTTTGGAAAATATAAAATTTATCCATTCGTTCTTGGGTTAAAGTCTCAAAAAATTCCATGCAGCGCGCGTCTACCTAGTTTGAAATTAACAAAGACATCCTTTTAGAGTTGTAGACATTTGACTATCACGTATTTCAATTTTTTCCAATGCAGCCCAATATTGTGACAAGTTTTGGGTATAGACTGGATATTTATATGGTAGGCATGTTATGCATTACGAAACGACCATATTATTTTGTGGAGCATGATTTACAGGGTGGTTCACTATCATTCGGTCTGACTTTGGATAGCCAAGCGGAAAGCGTCTGATATACAATTTGTAAAGAAATCAATTCGAATGTAGGAAATATCCGTTTATCGTACGCGTAGTGTGCAACACAGAATTATTGCGCTAAATCGAAATTAACCCGGCACTTACATGACCCATCGTAACGTTACAATCCATTTATAAGGAAAGGACTCCGCTCGGATGTGGACAGACTTGTGTCAATTACTTTCAAATGTATTTAATTACAATTGCAATTACTCATAATTTCAAAAGTATTTAATTAGAACCACAATATACAGACTGGACTTCTCAAATTAATTGTCTACACTATGTAATTTTAATTTCGAAGTTAATTAATTACAATTGCCCAAGATGGGTCAACAAATCTTAGTAAGGTGGGTCCGTACCTATCAACAAATCGGAAGTGCCCCTAAATTCCAAATTCGATCACTTAGCTCCGGCCGCTGCGCTGAATGCTCTAGCAACCAATTCAAATGCTAAATTAATGCAGTTTCTGTAGTCCGGATTCCCAGTCTTGATCCCAATTTTTATTTATTTTTATTCCGGTGCAGATTAAATTCAATTAATAGAATTTTAATTTTTTAATTTCACCTGTACTGAAGTGAAAGAAAATAAAAGCTGGCGTCCGAGTCAATATTTTGTCTGCAATAAAAAGCGTGACACACACACAATTTGTGTGTGTGTGTGCTTGTGTGTCCGCCACGGGTCAACAAACTTGGTGGCAAATCCCCATCCTTCCCGTGTTAATCTGCCACCAACCGGAATAATAACAAATTTTTCTAGCCCCAGCGAGGTTTAGACCCACCTTCTTAGAAGCTAACTTCGTTGTCAAACATTTTGCAATTGCCAATGTAATTGACCTAAGTCGTTAGTGTCCGTGTAAAAACAATCAAGCCGGTTGCTGAGGCGGCCAAACGCGGGTGGCCGGAATATTTGCTCCCATTACCACTTTTAAGGTTACAAAATAGACAAGTCTTTTTAAAAAAAAGTCTAAAGAAATTGTTTCAAAATTTTAGAGTGGCATCATGCAGTCTCCTGAACATTAAGGTTTGGTTTATGTCGAGACACATAGCTATGATCATCCATGTTGATTGCCTGAAATGACAGTTACCTACCGGGTCTTTTTTTTTACACACCGCCTTTCTTGTGAAATATAAATAACCTTCAAATCAGAGGGGAAGGACTTTTACTTCTACATACAACAAGCCAAATATTTATTTTGTAATATTTTATAATAAACATAAAATTGAAAAGAAATCAACTTAGAACGAAGTATAATTTGAAGTCAAATTCCTCTAAAATTATCAAGGAAAAAATTAACGTCCATGATGAGTCATTTACTCTCTTTGCCAACTCTTGTAAGTTTTAATTTTATTTAAAAATTCTGTAATTCAAACATGATTTTTTATACTAATATAAATTAGACCGAAAAAAGCCGGCAGGTTCTATACGTTCGGTTTGATTCCATGTAAATGCCGAGAATTTTTTTTGATTTAATTTATTGGAACCTCTTTAGTGAACGGGTGAAGAGTGTCATTACTACGTCATTTGTCTACTGATATGTGCGGGCAATAATTATCCTAAATATACCTGGTCCCCTTAATCGTCTATCAATTTTGAAATATTTTAATTTTAATATATAAGCGATTAATTCTAAAATACAAACTCCTACCCGACTACTTTGCTTGTCTAGGAAGTATTAATTTTTGTGAATCTGACTGATTCATCGTAGTTTCAAGTCTCTAGCATTATAGTGAAATTCGGAAAAAGATAAGACACGAAACACGATATCGAAGTTTTGTGACAGATTTTCTTCTACACTTCACCGATCTACTCAGTCTAATTTCGTTTCTCATAGCTAATCGGTCGGCCGCGGCCAGGTCACAAAAAAGAAACCATGACAAATTTTCAGTTATATCGCCATAATATTTGACACATACCCTTAATAAAAAAATGCTTGAAATGAGGGCACCCCGCAGAAAGATTACGGATCAAATAAACCCACACTCGAATTTCTGCCATGCCATGAGTCGGTCGAAAGAATTTCTTAGAGAAATGAGTGGAGTACTGAGAAACGCGCAATTTTGAAAGGAATCTGATGTAATTTACAGAATCAAATTGCTTCGTTCGGTTGAAAAGTTATTCATGAAACCAATTCTAGAGTTTGGTTTGTTTGGTGTGAATGCATACTATGGGTTTTCAATGTGGAGTTTTCAGCAAATGTGGTGAAAAGGCTCACATTGCCTCACCTATAGAAAAACCTCGAATTACATCAAATTAAGTAATCGGTTTGATAGAAGAAGGGTGAGATCTCTTATGTACAGGGTGTCTAACTTGTATTGTCCCTCTCTACAGCAGTAACCGCAATAGACACAGACACACCCAATACATCCTTGGAAAGATGAGCTCAAGTGGGATCTCTAACACATAATTTGAGCGCAGTAGCGCATCGCGTTCGCGCGCAGCGCGAGGTGAAAAAATAACAATAGGGTTTCTGCCGTTTGTCAGTCGCTTTTTCACGGTCTTCCGTCTAAACAAAAACGAACTTCACCACTGCATTCCCAAGTACTTTCAAGGAATTTTGAGCCACGGTTCGACAATTTTTGAGCAAGTCGATTATGTCTCTAAATCTCAATTTTGAGTGTTTACAGAAAAAGTGAAAAAACGGGTTTTATTTTTTCACTGCGCACTGCGCGCGAACTTTTTTTTTCTTTTTTTAAATATTCTCAACCAATCTGGCTAGCCACCAGGGTCGAACGTGTTTATTTAACTTAAAGAAAACTGTAAGTTGTGTGAAATGTGTAAATAATTGTGTAAATAACTTGTGTAAATATCCATAAATATCCATGAGATCCAACGATGAGAAGTCACCTAGAGGTTCAGGCCTCACCAAGATTGCGTCAGGACGAAAGCATTCGTCGGTGTAGGAACTAACAATCCGGCCATTCCTCTTTCTGAACACATAGCTCCGAATTTTGTAAATATTTATGTATTGTGTATGCAAAAGTGTATAAAGTGTAATAATAGTGTAAAAAAAATTGTACAATTACAATTCACCACAGAATTAATAAACATAAAAAAAAATTGTGGTGTGACCAGAATAACATTTATTTGAAAAATTTTATTAATAATAATTTAATTTTAAAAGAGCATTTCAATATCTTCGCCATTTATTCTGAAAATTCCATTTCCCTGACCCCAAAAGTCCATAAACTTCATAATTGAGCCACCAGATTTCGCAATTGAATGTTGCATGAAAATCTTGTCGCTCACAAGCTCATTAAACTTTGAAATTAACTCAAAGTCATCCTTCCCCGAATTTACCCGGTAAATAAAGCGCGAGTAAATCACACAATGTGCCAAAAATACTAACACATTGAAATTACTTAGGGCTGGTCTTGATACTCTATATAATTTCACATTTGACAACAACGAAACGTTATTGCCCATTTTAGAGCTAATCCCGATTAGGTGATCCCAAAGTGGGTCAACGGATTTGCACAAAACATGATGCTGAGCATTGGATCGCTGAGCTCCACAGAATGAACAGTCGTCTGTACTTATCGAATGCATTGCATTCGCCATCACCGGCGTCAGCAATGCGTTGTGCTTAATACGATACGAAACATCACGCTCAACATTAGTGAGTCCACACTTTGTGTTTAAGAGCCAGTTCTTTCTTGCCATTAACCGGAGATCAGAGTCAAGAAAGGTTAGTGCGCGCGAACGCGACTCACTGCTGCACTCAAATATGTCAGAGATCCCACTTGAGCCGATCTTTCCAACCATCTATTGGGTGTGTCTGTGCCTATTGTGGTTACTGCTCAACAACTGTAGAGGGGGGACATTTCATATTAGACACCCTGTACGTAGCAGAAAATTGGTTGCAGTATTCATCAACTTTTTTAAGGAAAATATTGATTATAAATATCAATTCGATCAAATTATAGGAATCTCTAGTTCACTGCTAAATCAGAAGGTCTGATGATGTTCTCAATCTGGTAATGGGTTATTTAATCAAATCAGATAAATTGGATTAGTCTTAAAATAATTTTGTACACAAGCCATCATAGTGTAGCGGTATGGGAATCCGACCGTACTACATCAGTCAAGGATTTGTATATCCTGGCTGTGCTCTGGTCGGGTCACCTCAGTACTATAGTACGGTTTTTACGCATAGCGGTTTTTCCTGCTATATACAGCATATTATAAGTCTGTAGCCTAAATGGGGGTACTGAACTTATCTCAGGAGAGAATTGCATCCAAGAACGTAAGTCAAAAAGATCATGAGAAAACGGCAGCTCAAATCGACATGTAAATATCCCAGACGTGGACAGTTGGATTGTGTGTGGAGGAGAGGGGTTATATACAAATCGGGTTCACCATATCTTTCCATCCTAGTCAATCACTGTGTCTCTAACCTAGTTAAGATTTGCAGTTGCCGGCCGTGACGTAGTGTGCCATGCACATTTCACCTAGCCGGTTCAGTCGAAAGACACCCAGTATGTTTTTATTTTTTTCATTTTTAAATAATTTTGTAGGTAATCGACAAACTTCTACCCAAACTTGACATCCAAACTTTGCATCGTTTAAGACTGGTGTCAAAGCAAACGAAGGAATGGGTAGAAGTGCCAGAATTTCTACAGAATTTCCGAATCGAAATCAAGGACGACGTACAGGTAGAATTGTGCGAATCCACCGTAAATTGGAACAATTTTATCTTCGGCCGTGACACAGTCATCTCACCCGAATTCCTCATCCGTTTCGGCCCTCTCATCAAACATCTCGTAATTCGAACTGAGCCGGAACACCATGAAATGGTCTTCAATTCACTCAGTTCAAGAATAAACACACTTACTATTAATTCATTCCGGTTCAACCCAGACAATATTGGGGGCGATTCAAGAAACTGGACAACAAATTTCGTCAATTTGAAAGAACTACAGCTATTTGAGATGATTGGCTTCCCGGAACACATTCTAGAACACACGGTTTCTATGTTCGATTTAATTCTAAAGGGAAGCTCAAATTTGAACCACGTTCGTCTTCCACGGTACGTGATGATCTCAATTTTTTTATAAATAAAAATATTTGCAGAATTATGAATCACCATTTCTGTTTTGAAAGTGTGTTGTTCCCACCGACCACCCGTGCTGAAAAGTTAAGTATACATAGTAAAAAAAAAGTTATTTCTGTTTATCTCTGGCAGACCAACGTTTTCAAAGAATTTATCATGTGTGAGTGGATTGGCTTAACTCAAATAATTAGTAAATTTAACTTTCTGTACAGGGTTAGAGTTAGTCCAGATCCGGTTGCTAATAGTCTCCCGATTGAACGCGGTGAAGAAGTGAGCATAATTCTACTGAAACCACTCATCAATTATTTGGAGAGAGCAGAAAAATCATCCAGCAAAATCAATCTTACGATTGACTTCCGTTCTGTACAAGAAAAGTTCAGAACCAGAGATTGGTTCAAATTTCTTGAACTCTGCAGTCGACTTGGAGTTAAAATATGCGGACTTTCTTCTCGTCACCTACCAGACATGAGGCACTGGAAATTGAGTCGGATCGAAATGGAGGTATTTGAAAGAACCATACTAGATGTATGGATGTCCTGGGCTTCGAATGGACTAGATTCGCCAGAGGAATTCACCAGACTCAAAAATATTTTCATTCCGTCTGCTGCTAAACTCCACATTTCATTATACGTGGGTGTTGGTGATGAAGGTGGTAAGAATCAGTGTATTGAGTCCTGGGAACATATGCCCAATACTAAAACATACCATATCAGTGTGACTTAACCACACCTCGCCTCACCACCCTTTTTACCTTTTTAGGGAACACAATCCCGGAAATTGTCATAAACTCCGGTTTCCAGCATTTCTTAACTCCCACACGGCAACCCTCTTTTTATACCCGGCCAACAAAGACCTCTGAAGATTTTTAAACTACAAAACTACTGAACAGTATTTTCAAAAAAAGTTCCCAGGACGTTACGGAACTTGACTACTGAACCTTGAATGTCATGTAATGCGACGTAGAATTATTTGCGTCGCATATATCACTCATGAAGTAATGTGCGAGTTGAAAATAATGTAGTTGACCACAAAGACCACCGCTGTACTAGTACTGAAGTAGATTATTTGCATTACCTAAAATTGTCAACCTGTTTTTAAATGTTTTAATATGTCAAAAATCCTTGTTGACCAGGTATCAAATAACAGTAGCCGTGTGGGTATCCGGGTTTGCGGGTGAGGCGCAGGTGTGGTAAAGTTACATTTCTGTGGTACGATGTTTTAGGATATGGTACATTGTAGTCCGTCTGGTCTGGGTTCAATAATCCTAGCTAGGAGACCTCGTAGTGACAGATCAACAAGATTTTGAGAAATAACAAACAATTTTTTTCAAGCCAGGGAGCATTTGTTTCCAATTAAATACATTGGTAAGAAAACCAGGTTTCCTTCCCAGGACTATTTGCATATACAAGTTTTGGAATTTAACGCTGTCGGGTAGATACCCGCCATGTTTGTGATAGCCACTGAGCTGTAGATAATGTTGAAGTCATATAGACAGCATTTTTCTAGTTTATCTCCCACTTCTTTGTTGATTCCTCACTACGGGGCTCCTGATTGGATTAATTTGATTGATTTGTTTAGCCGCCTTGGCTTAATTATCTTGAAGGATGGGGCCTCTAGAGTAACATCTCTGCGGTAACCTCCCATATATCAAAACTGACGAACGAGCACAGATTATACAAAACGACGATAAAGTGCGTATTGGAATCCAATATTGTGAATGAAAAAAAGAACATATATTTTTAATTCTAGTTGACTACAGTATTATTCAAGTACCGCAGCAAGTCATCGACATTTCCCTATATCATTACAAAACAATCCCACTCCCTCTGCTGGTCAATGTGTTTTGTACATCTAGACCAGCAGTCCAAATACTCAGACTCAGACAACATAGCATGGTTTTCGCGATTGGAGAGCGTCAAACTGTGGAGCTTGGACGAAGCATTTGCAGAAATCTGTATAATATCAAAGAATTAGAATTGGAAGCCTGGGGAAATGATGCCATTATTTCTACTCTCATCAACGGACTTCACCTTTTAGAGAAATTGATTGTAAACATGAGGTTCAGTAAAACTCCTTTGACGGATGCTGGACTCGTGCCGCGAGGGAGTGCTGGATTGAACATACTGGATTTAACACGTAAACACTAACCACTAAAATCATACTATGAAGTCTGGTGATATTTGGTTTGACAGTCATGTATTATGTGCTTTGAGGATACCCTCCAGAGTTAAGGGAGTCAGACATTTTTAATCAGCTATTAACCGTTAGCCCGTCCCACGGAGATTAATAACCAGATCTAGCATAGGATTTAATCAGCACACTCTCCGTCTCCTGTGTGTGCCATAGATTTATGAATGCCGCTCAGTATGGATTTTTAAATTTATCAGTTTTCAAACAAGTATTTGTCGATTCGTCTAGATACTAGCTGATGGGATATTATTATTCGGCCCCTTGTTAAACTGATTCCTGCCCCCAATTAATATTGAATATGCCGCCTCCTTACTTTCACCCCTTGCGGTACTTAAGTAGTCTTAAGTAGTATATGTCAACTTGTCTAGATTACTAGCCAATGTTGGATTTATTGAGGTTCGGTATTCATTTTCCAACTAAATCGCTCTGATTTCCTCTTCAAGCATCCGATTCTAGTTATATTTTTCATGTACCTGAATGCATCCCATGTTACTTTTTCAGATCTAACACATTTGGAACTCAGAAACACTCGAATTTCAGACATGAGCTTCAGATACGCATTCAGACATATGAGACTCAAGACGTTCATTTACGAGTGGGAGTCAACAGAGCGTAACCCTTTGGAGCTTGTGAGTAAACAACATTATGAATAAAATTACGAAGCACAGTTAGTCCATTGTGGCTGGTACAGACAGCCCTTATTATTTCGCAATACGGAGGTTGGATTAGCAATTTGGTCGATTTGTTTGAAAAGGTTTTCCTGCATTGGAAGTTTTCAACCGTACATACTGCGGGTACCTTCACTATGCCAATTGCGAATTTAATTCAAATGCGAAAAACGTTAATTCTTCTCCAATTAATTCGCTTAATGGTTTGATTCCGCAGGTGACATTCAAACACGGGGTGTCGAGCTTAGCCACCATAGAGGATGGGTTCCGAGCTACTGTGGAGAACTTTCAAATTACTAAACCAAGTGACTGTACCACAGCGGATATTGATCGGTTGGTCGATCGCTTCCCAAACATCCGGACTTTCAGAATTTTGACTCCATGAACTTCTAGTCTAGTGAATTTAGAAACTGAGGAACGTTTGATACACTTTCCGTATGATAAATTACACTCTTGGTTTTTTATGACAGACATCGCGAATAGGTCATTGCTCGTTGAAATTTGCTTAAGTTTTGATATGTTCTGTTTACCTGTAGCTTGTATCCCCTAACTTCCTGAACAACTTTTGTGAAAGTCCAATCCACAAAAATCTAATCGTTTAGCTGCTAGAAATACATACACAGGTCAGCATAAGCTATGCCGAGCCCGCCGTGCCCTCCTTTGTATTTCTAATACCAAATTCTGACCTTTAGGAAAAGGAACCTTCACAAAAGTAGTCCAGGAGTTAAATGGGACCATTCCTAAAATCCGAGCCATAATTCACAATTAATCATTTTTTAAACAACTTTCATAAATCATGTTTAATTAGTGAACAACCAACCGAAACACGCACTTCGTAGTGCGCAATATTCTATCGTTTTTCAATTGTTGTAACTCTTTTGAAACCTCTCTCTTTCTGATCAAGAGATTGCTCACCCTAATTTATTACTATCCATCATTTACACTTTGCCTGTAGGCGTAGTACAAAATCGTTCCTGTCTTTGGAGGACTAACAATAAACGTAATTATGTTAATTACTAATTTGAATCCTTGTCTATCTTTTAATCGTGCAAGTGACAAACCCTTGTTTGTAATCACCATGAAACGTTGTCTGAGCAGGACGAGATGTGGAGATCGACAAAGTTCAAATGTACACTAAAATGTTTTCGATTTCGGACAGCAGTACTCGGTCATCTTCATCCTCAACTCTTCTTATTCTCGCCGTTAGCACACAACCCCGCTGTGTTTCTGACATGCCGAATTATGGTGGCCTTCTTTTCTCGTAGTGCGAATGTTGGATTGTACCACAAGAAATACCAAAAAATTTAGAATTCTTTAACCCCCAAACAGGGTGCGATGATAATTATCAACTTGATAATTATCAGATAATTATCAAGGTAATTATCATGATTTTTAATGGTTGATAATTATCATTGATTTTTAAAAAACAAAATGGTGGACATTTCCGAACTGTAAACGCATAAAT
>JAQGCA010000938.1:0-21273 GCA_034698945.1 Protaphorura quadriocellata
TTTGATGCGCTCTCCAGTTTCTTCTTTCTTGGATGGACGGGTTCGCTATCCGGTTTGAAACTCTAGTGATCAAAATATGACCCATGTTAGGTCTCTGATTCAATACCAGAGCACTATTACAGTCAGTTTGTTTCTTTCTTTCTTTTTATAAATGTAATATGACTAACCTTGCTACCATCAGAATCAGTGATAGCATGTTTTGGCGTTGCCGTATGTGGACGAGGATGACCCTCTTTTCCAGAAAGTCGCTTCTTTGCATTCCTTTTATCCTTCTCTTCCTTAGCAGTGTATCTGTGGAATAATCAACATTGTCTTTTATCCAATCAACTGAATCATTCATTTCCCATAAAATTTTAGGTTCTAATTTACCATATGCCTGGCGTAAGGCTGGGATCAGATAAGATAATGGACTATCTGATCTGATATCTGATCTGACTATTTCATATCAGATCAGAAGTTTCAGGTAGGATAATCGGATATCTGATCTGACATTTTTGGTCAGATATCTGACTGATATCTGAGCAGATATCTGACCGATATCTGGTACTTATCAGATGGAATGTTCAATCCGAATCTGATTGGATATCTGATTCTAGCTATCCGATCTTATCCGAAAATATCAGATCAGATAAAAAAAATGTCTGATCCGTATCTGATCTGATCTGATATCTTATCCGAATTATCTGATCTGATCCGAGCCTTGGTCTGGGGTATAATATTTCCCAAGTATATATATACTTAATTTACGATCTGGGAAAGGCCTACGGGAAAATTATTTGGAGTTATCCGAATAGATAGAGTTTAGTAAAAGTTTCGCTATAAATCAAGAACTATACATAAACTTCTGTAAATGAAAATTTGACCCACCGGTTTGAAGAAAAAGAGTACAGGGTGACTAATCTGTGTTTGCCCACAATACATCGTTTGAAAAATCAGCTCAAATCGCATCTCTGAAATATGACTTGAGCGCAGTAGCGCGCCGCGTTCGCGCGCAGCGCGTGGTGAAGGAAAAAAGAGGTTTTCGTAGTTTTTCAACCGCTTTCTCACGGTCTTCCGTCTAAATAGCCGTGAAAACTTCAAAAATTCAAAAAACGAACTTCACCACTGCATACACAAGTGCTTTCTGAAAATTTTGAGCCATAGTTCTACAATTTTTGAGCAATTCAATGAGATTTTGAGGCAAAATTGACTGGATCCGAAATTGTCAAACCATGGCTCAAACTTTTCAAAAAGGACTTGGGAATGCAGTGGCGAAGTTCGTTTTCTGAATTTTTGAAGTTTTCACGGCTATTCAGACGGAAGACCGTGAGAAAGAGGCTGAAATACGACGAAAACCTTATTTTTTTTCTTTCACCGCGCGCGAACGCGGCGCGCTAGTGCGCTCAAATGATATGTCAGAGATCCCGTTTCATTCAACGATGTATTCCACTTGGTTGTACCTATTGTGGTTCCTGCTGTAGCGGGAGGGAATACATATTAGTCACCCTGTATATGAGAAGTCCTATTTTGAGAAGGTTTGTATTCATATTTGGGTTTGAAGGGTTTGATATCCCTAACTTGTTATCAGTATTGTAAATTAACCTGTTATCGATGAATCGCTTCTGTTTTTAACTTTTGCGCTAATTTGGCTACCTATGCTTATTCATGACTAAATAGAAAGAGTTGAAAACAATAAGCGCCGAAGTATTACAATCTTGGTGCAGTAGTGATGAGTGCAAGCGGCGCTAAAGAACTTCGTCGTGACACCTGTTCCCACAATTGGTGATTGAAGATTTCCGTCGCATTTGATGAACTCAAATCTGTTCCCCAGCCACGGAACTAATGAGAGAATAAAGTGAAAATGACTTCCATTGCGGTATAAGCATTTTTGGAATTATGTTGTAGAAAATCCAAATCACCTTATATTCTCCAGCTTTCTTCCTTAGCTCAATCACCTCAGCATACCAGGGACTTTGAGTCGATTCTTGTTCATTATCCTTCTTTAAAAATTTACCATCCACATACTCATACTGTGAAAACGGTCTGAACCTGTTCTTATATTCAGTTTTGTACTCCTTCCTGAAATTGGAGGTTTTTTTGTTATTACAATTAAAATGTCATTATATTTTGATATCGTAGAAACAAATATGAATTTAGGAAATATTATATCTGTAATCCGGAACTAAAATGAATTTTAAATATAAAGCTTGCCGTTTTGGTACACCATCTTGTTTGGGATCTTGAGATTTGTCTTCAATTAAATCAGGCAGTGCTTTTGCAGCTGAGATATCTTGATTTTCTATGCCTTCCGCGATATTCCCACCCCCTTGATAAATAGAGAGAAACTAGCTTTTTTATTCGGTCAAACTTTCCAGAATCAGCTCAGCTCTGGATTATAGTACTGAAACTTAGCCTTAGACTTAGCTAAGGTAAGGCTGTGTTGTCAAAACTAAAAAACGTTGCAAACATGATAGACAACCTTCATCGCATTTCCTTCGTAATTGCAGCGTACTTCGAATTCAGCTGGTGAAGCTTTCACTATCAACTTTCACCATTTGGTAAGTGGTATTGTATTGTACTGTAACAGGAAGGTGCGGTGAAGACTTTCCTTGCTTGAAAGGTGAAAGTTTAATTTGGTCATTGTACGAAGAAAATAGAACTTCTGGGGAAAAAAATTACTTTATGCATTTACAGCATGTAATGCCATTTATGCCACAATATGCACAGAAAAATAAAAGTATTACACAAGGTGCGTCATAATGATCTATCCCTATTTGATTTCAATCCCTGACTCAACAGATTATCCGATTCGAATGGGGTGTGGCTCGGAATAAAGACACTAAACTGGAATGATGTTCAAAGTTAAAACCCGTCATTCAAACTTGCGCCATTGTAAGATTTTCAACCAAAGGCCATTCCATGACGATTGAATTTTTGACTAACTTTTCTAACACAGTTAGTTTTGTCACATCTTGAATGTTTCATTTCGATAAATAGTTTAGATATTTGTACGTAATTATTTGTAATATTTGCTTCTAAAATAATGTTTAGGTTCGTGCTGCACGATTGATTAACTGTTTTGACATGTGATAGCATAAGTGTTGTAATAAAGCTCAAATAAATACAAAAAACCTCCAAAGATGTGCTTACCATCACCGGCCATATTTTGCTGTTTCCTTGAAGCCAACTTTTGGGTATGAATTGGTGCATGTACTGGAATGGTTCCCATCGAAATAGATTTTTTTGGCTTCAAATTGACCGATTCACCCACGGCCTTTTATAAAAATGATCATTATAGATATAGTGTAGTGTAAGAATGTCCAAATTGAAATCTACGGCCACAAAACTACATGACCGGAGGAAACATCAAAATTCTTGCCGATTTACTAGATTATACTAACGTGGTGGAATTCCATCAAAAACAAATTTAATCGAGCTGGTGCTGCAATAATATGAATATTCATATGCTAACTAATATTGGATGTATGTGGAACAAAAGTATCGAATTATCCAATGTGTGTCTTGACGACGTTTGCTTCTCATAAGGAGGGTCTATACTTCTCTGGAACCAGAAGTTTTTTATCACTTCTATCGGTTGGTGTCCAATCATGGAAAGGATAATGGTTTGACACCAACTTGTTTACCCAACACATTACGCACGAATTGTGTGTTTGTCACTTATCGAGCATGCAAGACAGAAACATTTTGTTTCCTTCGGTCAGGCCATAATAGTGTGGCATTTCCCAACTTTGAGAATTCTAGATTAGTTATAAAACCTACCTTGAAAAACTAATTGATTATTTACTTTCTTTCAGCACACTTTATCTATTTCTGTGGTATTCTTTTTAATTTTTCCTTCCCATTTTTGCATAATTTAAGTAAGCCGTATCAATGTATATGAGATTTTAATAAGTTCAGGTTTTAAGTATAGTTAAGATTTTAATAAGTTAAGGTTCAACTAGAAAACCTTATTTTATTCAATTATTACTAATTGCATTTCATAAAGATTCAAAATTGAAGTTAAGATTAGTTACAGTCGGAATCAATTGCACTCACGGATAGTTCAACGTTTCATTTATGATGTTTATGTTGTGTGAGGTATGAAATTGATGACTTAAATAAAATTACATCCAATTCCAAATCTGAACCCGTTGTTTGATAAAGAAACAAATGGATCCGTCGGCAAGCAAGAAGAAAAGCCCATTTCCCTTCCACTGGACCTCCGGGGTTTGATGGGAGCAAAGACGGTGGGACAGACATATAGAATCCTTGGGGTGTGGATTTTATTGGTCGAGCATAGTACAGTATAATGCAATCACTTGAGGTTGGAAAAGTCGGACAGGTAACGTTTTGAGGCAGACAGAAGATAATATTATTCGATTCGAGATGTTTTTACAAGATATCCTTATGACTCAACTAGGATTAATTAGGAAATGGCCATTTCATTCAGTATGCCCCGAGCGAAAAATCTTGTGGCAAGATATTCAGAATGCAATAATGCATCTCTCGTGCAAGCATGCAGTGAATACGTCACACACACAATTTTTGTGCGTTTGTTTGTGTGTTACGAGTCAATAAGGTGGTTCGAAAGTCTCATACTAGGTACCCATCCAGGTTAATTTGGAACCACCTGGAAAAAAAATCTTTGGTCCGCCTATTTGCTGTAATACTCACCGTACAAGAAGGTAAATTCGTCAAGACTTTTCTGATACCAATATTTTTTCATACGCGTAGCGTAGGAACTATTGTTTAATGTCCTAGAATTAAAGAACTTTTCCTGACACTTAAGGATGAGAATTTGTCTGAATGTACTTACCGTCATTTCGTTCTTCTGAGGTTTAGACGGCGCAGAGCAATTTCCGAACCACTCGTTAGTGCGGTAAGCCAGGTCTGGATGTTTTTTTCTTCGAGGAATTACTGGTTCACACGGCCCTAAGTAAACCAATTTGTAATCGAATACTTTTAATACATGATGAAATACATAGGATTATGAGTTTTGGGATTTGTACAGAGACTAATGTATTTTTTCAAATTTTATCGGTCTTGGCCCATGATTTGTATAAAAGTGCAGTTTTTCTGTTCCTGTTGAGTACTTCCGCTTTGAGTTTGGATTGCCAATCCACTGGACCATTTGGTTCAAGTAATCAACGAAGACCAATGCAATCCTTTCCTCATAATCAACATTTCACACTTTAAACCTCCTCCTTCCTTTTTACCGTCTCAACATTCCCATAGCCATCTTCCTTAATCTCTTTACTTCAGCTGAGCGACAGGTGTGCAGCCTGGCAATTTGTACTCATGTGGTGTCTATGTATGTACATATTTAAGTGCACTGGAGTGTGTGTGCATATGTTGTTCTGTAAAGTTATCTGATATATAACTTAGAAACATGAAATCGGAACATTTTTGATGTTTTGTTCCATTTAGGATGTGCTCAGATTTACGTACATATGTCCAATACCGATCTTCTGTATTGGATATGAATGAAAGAACTATTTTTGATTTCCTAAAGATGAATGCCCAAGTCTACGTACCCCCCCCCCCCCCAATTGTTTAGTCAGTCTGAATAAATCATAAACAAAGGTAACCAAAGGTCCCTGGAATTACCTTTTCATGTGTACGCCAGATTCACTATATCGATGTTGAAGCGAGACAAGCCCGAATATTTTATGCATTTTGAGAAAATGCAGAGGCCACGAATATGCATTTTAATAAAATGCCAAGACCAAGAATGCACTTCAGAGTGGGGCAGGTTTTTCACGTTTTTTCCTTATCCCCTCAAGTACTATACAGCCTTGTACCTTCTTAAGCTAGTATGAAATTGAATCTTTGCATTGTAAAATGTTTGTTGATTGAGCCAACGCTACGTTAAATAAAAGTGTGAATTGAATTTAATAGAATATGCACTTCTCGTTAAATTGAGGTTTTCAGCTGATAATCTTCAGCTTCTATAGCCTAACAATTATGCCAGAAACCCGAACGTTTAAAATATCGTAGCGCTGATGTTTCAAACCGGCAGGACCGATATACAAGTTGTTTAGTTATTAAAACGCATATTCGAGGTTTTGATTTCTTGTTTGAGTATGCTTTGAGTATTTTTTTTCGCATGCTAGCAGTTTCGAGTTTCTGTCACAGATTGATCTCGTAATTAGATTATAGATATGCAAGCTTTATTCAATTGGTAAACCGATTTCACTGAAGCGTTCTTTGAGCCACGGGAACGGTCTACACACTACTACGACACAAACAGAAAATATTAAAATTAATGAATGAAGCAGCACAGCACATTTACACATTTCGAGAAAATTATATAGAATCGTAAGCCGGCAGAACTTTGGACAAGACATACAGTACTAAGGTTCGAAAACATTCGAACGATCATCCGTAAGCCAAGTACACATTGAGTCGGCGCGAAATCGGAACTTCGTCTGTCTCCCAATATTCTCATTCATGGACTTTGCAAATTCATAAAATGCATATTCTTGGTTTTGGCATTTTAAAATGCATATTCGGGCTTGTATCATTCATACCCTCGATATCAGGAATCTGCTCGTTATAAGGTTGGTCCCATTTTATTATTCATTACTATACTTTCGCCGGGGAAGGAACATGTATTTTCCAATAAGGACCACCGCACCGTGGTATCTCGAATCTGGAGCAGGGAAAAAGTGTTCGAGAAATTTTGTACGCAAGAAATAATTAATGCTAATTTTGCATTTACAACTATTATCTTTATACGAGGAAACGCGATCCGTTCTGCATTAATCTAAGACGAATCTTTTTAAGCAGTAAGAGTCTTCTATTCATTTACACAAGGGAAATAACTTTGAGACTCACCCTGAAGGTTTTAGATTATAAGAATCAATTTTACAGCCAAATAATGCATCTCATTAAAACAAAGCCCACACTTGTCGTCTTGTCGACGCGACGTGACCAACTTACTGTCTGTTCAAAAACAATAGGCCTCTGCTAATGGAAAATAGTTTGTTTACTTCTCCGTAAGCCATGTATATTTTGCAAAATATTTTAACATGGTTGTTTTCGTGGAACGTCCGTAGTTATGGAATTTCCAGAGGCCTATTGTTTTTGAATAGACATAATACATAGATTCCGATTTGGCTCAAACCGCATTAAAAGTATTCTGATACGTGTGACTGTTATATGGTAGTGGTTAAAACTCCCAGCTCGCCACATTTTATTGACATTACATTATGGGCGCGCTTCCCCGTGCTTTATAATAGCCCCGACAAGGATCGTCAGGCGCTCTGTGCCATCCAATGGACTCACGCCGGCCAGCTAAGACGTTAAGAATACTGCTACCTCCAAAAGAACTTGTCCAAAACCCCATGCCACGTTTTCCCGGTAAGCCGTGTAGTTAGGGTTTTATGGGTGTTGCCACATGTTCGTGCATTAAGGAGGTTTTCTTTTCACGTTTCCAGTGTGCACATGTGGCAACACCCATAAAAGCTTAACTACGTAGCTTATACCGGAGTTACGTGGCATGGGCATTTGGACATGTTTTTTTGGAGGTAGGTAGCAGTGCCACACAGTTTGTGGAGGCCCAGATTCAACGTACGTGGGGCTCCCTCCGGTCCCACATATTAATAAGTAAACTAACAATATTTGGCTTTAACCTGTTCACACTGTACGATAATCGAATTAACGGGTCTAATATCTGCCTTGGAAATTCCACCTTGGTTGTGCAATGCACCAATGAATTAATAACTTTTTCTGCTGCCTTTGATTCGTACACTAGAAACTTATCTGACGCAACAGGCTTACTTAAATTCTAAAAACTAAACCTGAAAAATGCGGTCTTATTGCAACCCTATTCTTATTTACCTTCTTCAGAATACATCTTCGGAAAGCTTACAGAGGGATTAGCAAGTTGTGTCTAGAAAGCAGATGGGTAAGGTTTTAGCACCTGCCAAAGAAGAACAGTGAAACTGATTTTGTGCTGGTTGTCGGGTGACAGGTACTTGCTGAAAGGCGGATAAGGATGACTCAATTTCCAGTTTTGGGTGCCACTGGAAAGTACTACGATATTCCGAATGAATCTATAAGAAAGAAATTTTCCACACAAACATTAGGGCACCCAGGAAGAATCGCACCATATTGCAAAAGAAAATATTGAAACGATCACGGCGTTAATTGAAAACCTACTGGTATGTACTTTCCACTCATCAGTAATGTGCTAAAGAACAATACTTGCACGAAAAACTGAAATATTACATAAAGTAAATCGATTTTGAATCGATTCTTTAATTTTCACCCACAATTTAGGGGTACGTCCAAAAAAAGAAGCGATTAGACTCGAAGAAACTGCATGACCGAAAGAAATGAAATCTATTTGCAAATGCTAAAGGTGTCCAAAGACCAACCTTTTCTAGGGGAACTGACGGGCACGCGCGACAAAGATTCCAGAACGAACTAATCATTAGAACTTTCAAAAGTACACTCAATACTATAATTCTAACCTGTCAAAATATTGTTAAACAGCAAATAAACTATGGACTATGGTTTTTTAGAACACGAGAGACAATTCACAAATAAGAACCTAGTTTCCAAAGATTCACAAAAATTCTGTTGTCTATGTCTGAGAGAGGGAGAAATAGTAACTGCGGGGAAAAATGAGAGCACTTGAGGAAACTCTGGAGGACTGTAAGTATGCAGTATGCAGTTGAACTAGATTCAGATTTACTCCATTGGATCGATATGGCATTCAACCAGAGAACTTCATATATAGATTCCTTGGATCCTGGAAATTCTCTTGCCCGTACTTCCAACCAGTTCGCCCGGTTCGGTTATCCCACAATTTCCGGGTTACATAGCAGAAACAATGCGGGTGGCGCCGATTGCATCTGCGCTATTTCTTCGCCATCTTTCCTTCCATATTTCCAAAAGTACAGGTTTATTAACCCCCGAATCGAAATCGGATATCATCGACTAAAAACGCGTCCTTTAAACTCGCACCGGAACCGGAACGAACGTCGCGTTTTCTTTACCGAGGAACAGTGGAACTCCGACATTTGCAGCATGTTTGTCATTGATATAATTAAATTAATTGGTAGTTTCTACACTATCCCCGTCTTCGCTACCAAAACGTGTGGATCATTTTATTTGATATCTCAAACTAGTTGACAATGGCGTAACTCATTATAGTTTGATATTTTTTATTGAATTTGTTTTTATAAAAATCATCGACTCAATACAAGTTCACACAATACAATATCCAGACACTTCAGCTATATTAAGTACGCAACCGTGCATAAAAGCAGGTCATTACTACTTCCGCTATGTGTTTTACATTTATTAGGTTAAAAGCCAGGAAACATTGTTGAAATTCAAAACTTTTGATCCTCAGAAAATTAGTTCAATTACCTGAATTAAGCTATTTCGAGGTTCGAAAAGAAATACGCAATAATATAAAAGAACCGAATTCAAAAGGAGATCGTACCTTAGCATTCTTAGTAAGCTGGCTAGGGAGCCCGAATGGGTAGTTCGGTCGACCATCGCGACACTTAAAACATACAGTACGGGGGGGGGGGGGGGCCACGATTCGTAGTCACACATTCAATCAAGCGATATAAATATGACAGTAAATTGATCCGATTTAGATTCATTTTGGTACACTCCTTCCATCAAAGTCGGACGCAGACTGCACTTTTTGTACCAAAAGACTGTCAGGTCAACTGGAATATACTTACTACTATCAAGCGATAAATAATTTGCAACCGATTCCATTCCATGGTCAATTTTCAGTTTATGCAGTCAGTAGCCCATAATTAAAATTTGTTCAGATCGAGGCAAATTCAAATATGAATGTGACCCTTACGAGTCACGTTTGTTATCCGCTGTCATGCTTTGTCCAACATTGTAATACTTTTAATAATATTTGCGAAGGCATCTCCAGAATCCAACGCATTCCTAAAATTAGTACCCCCCCCCCCCAATCGATTATACTGATCTATCTGGGAAATGAACCATTGTGACTTTAATAAGAATCTGACTGACCGTCATGAATTCTGTTCCTCAGTTGGACAGAAGAAACTGGAAAATAGTTTTGTCGTGATAGCGCGCCATTCGGCCAATTTTATTTTAATCTCTAAGAGCCAGAGCCCACGTGGTACTTTGGTACATCACATCTGCCGACCAATTAATTTTATTTCTGTCGTCTCTCAATTTTGAAGAAATTAAGTCGAGTCGATGGATATCGTCGTCGTACATAAATAGCCTGTATGTGTGTGCAATGTTTGTTCCAAAATATTTTGACACTTTCTTCTATAGAGGAAATGGTTGTCAAGTTAGTTTGGTTTGTTCATTAATAAAAATCGTTGTCAAAGGAATCTGGACTAGGATTGGAAGTTTAACGTGCCAGACATATTTCTAATCTAGGGTCCAGTTACCCTGTTACAGTCATCCTCCCTAACTCTAAGGTTATCCAATCCATACCTTCCAAGAAAATAAATGGATCATTATGACTTTAATAAATTCATTATGAATTGAATAATTTTTTTTAGTTCTTTGCTAGCTTTTGCCGAAGGAGTAGAATGTAATCAGGATTTCCTGGTTTTTAATTCTAACGACAATTCTGACTCGGGAGATCTCCCCATGTGGATTTCTTTAAATTCCCTACGCGCCTAAGGTACTGTATATGAATGCCTGTAAAAATGCAAGGTCAGTGCTCAGAAAAGTCTGAATTGTGCATTCCCTCCTTAAATTTGTGACTACTATGAGTAACCCGCGCGCGCTGTAGGTAGATCAGTCGCCTCTAACGCACTCACCGTTAGACTAATTGGACTTTTTTTTAACTTGCTATTGTAGTGAGGAATGTGTTGGAGAGGCTTTAAGCCAGAGTAACAAACAAACAAACAAACAAACTTCGACTGACTCTTATCCATAATATTCAGATTCGGCGTATCGCAAACTGGTCTCATATGAACAGGACGGCGGACATGTCATGACGGAACGCCAAAAAGTTCCTTTTCCATGGTGTGCACCTGAAAGTCTGAAGTCTAGACAATTCTTTCATGCCTCGGGTAAATTCAACCTGCTTTTTGTAGTGAACTTATTTAGTTTACATTACAGTTGTATACGTTACGGGCTTTTTCGTTAAGATCGTTTTTGTAAACGGCCAAGCGGATTATTTGAGTCAATGAGTCAACGAAATTGTTAGATTTCCTACTTTGTTTCGATTTTTTGTCAAAAGGTCGGTTTTAACCTCAACTTGCTTGAAAATCTTCCACTCCAAACAAACTGCAATGCAAAGTTGATTAGTAAAAATGTGCAATTGTGAATGGGGCACTGTGGATGTACATTAAGGCGGATGATTAATTTCCATTATACTTGGCATTATAAATTCTGGAAGAGTAGAGAGTTGGGTTTAATTAACAAATTCTTAGGCACTCGACCGAGGTAAAAAATTAATGAGACCTCCGTACCTGGAGCGGGTAAGTCTGAGGGTTTTGAGGATTTGGTTGGATTGAACTGGAGTGCAGTGTGGAGTCTGGATGTGTCCCTGGAAGTGGGTTTGGATTTCGAGCGCCGGAGTTTGACGTCTTCTGGAATTATTATAACTCAGAGACCTCCTTATAATATGTCTTCCTGCTATGTCTCCGCATATTCCATACTTCTTTTCAGACCTTGATTCCAATATATACACTAATTCAAAATTTTACGCAAAAGTTCAATTCAGTGGTGTTCTGACGGAAGCTGATGATTTAAGGTCATTTTGCATTTAGAACTTGCATTTGGAAGTAAAGGTGTGTAATTTTTGTCCAACTCCAACTTAATAAATCCGTGAAATCTAAAATTTTCTAAATCGTAAATAGCCTTCCATTCTCGTGGCACAATTACATAATTCCCAAAGTATACGACCTTGCAATATACATACATATTTTTTGTTAAAATGACACAGTCGCTCTTGTTTAGGCATCTCAATAGAACATTCCTTCCAAAAAAAATTATTAGACAAAATTAAGTTTAAAATAAATAAATAAAATACAAAATATGGTTTTAATGTCAAGGTCAAGGGGTTTCATCAGTATCTGGCTTGGATCATCGCACGTGCACGTGATGCGATGGTATGAAATAATTGTGATTGAGTATTTTATTGAGAGAAGGAAAATGTTTCTTATTATTAGTAATGATATAAAAAACTAAAATCTTGTCTTATGCGTCAAGAGACATACACATAATTGGACCTTCCGCCAAAATTAATTTTTATTTTATGGACTATTGCGAATTCAGCATTCTATTCAGTTATATATTAAATGGTTTATCTAAATTAGAAAACACGATTTTGTATACAATAGTGGCGTAAATATAAGGGTCAAACGGACGAACCATGCTCTTGCGAATAAATATTCCTTCAACTACAATATTAATAGCAATTATCTCAATATTTGACACCCTTTCATTGAAGTGTTTCAATGTGATAATTTTCGTCTCGCGAAAGGATCAGTTATGACAAAAATTTAAATCTTACTTGTAATAAATATGAATAGTACTAAATTTTATACTTAAATAATAGTATTTTTGATATTAATTCAATGAAAGCGCAGCACTAAATCCCGTGCTGTTGGATATATTCTTGAGACATGAACATGTTGGGCCTGAATTGAGGGTAGTCAGTGCACTTGAGAGGAACTTCAAGGTTTTCTCAAAAAGCTGAGGGCCTCACTTTTTATATAATATTGATCCTTGACTTTTTAGGAATACTTTATTAATTTTTTTCGGGTCAAATTATGAGATTTAAGGAACCTTTAGCTTCCGTTCGTAATTGAATATAGAGATGTATTTTTAGAGATTTTATTAAGGTCAGGAATTTCAGTTATATGGCTTGTACCCACCCTCTTTTGGATTTGTAACCACCCCTGAATTATAGAAATTGGAGGAAAACCTTCTGAATCTTGCAAATATGCTTAACAACAACACAAATGATTTGGTCAATAGTGAATATTTGGGATGGGTTCACTGTGGCAGATAAAATGTTTGAAGTAAAATAGAAATAATATAAGTGTAATGCTAAGTTATATTTCTATCAATTCCAAACTGAAACTGTTGTTTAAATATATAAAAGAAATGCTAAAATTAATTTAATCTCTTCCAGATTTGGATTCCAGATTCTAATAAGCGGTCTTCCGGTTTTATCAACTCTGGATTAAGTATTATAAATAATATGTGGCTGATGACAGATAGAATGGATAGGCCATGTCAGATTAGTGCAAGATCCAAATGTGAGAAAAGAAGAGAAGAGTGAACCTCTACGGCACGGGACAATCAAGACAGTGTCGTAAATAGTCAAAATCTAGTCATATTTTATTTTAAGGGGTAAGTATGACACAAATTGGTAAATTATATCAAATTATGAACTTAAAATTTTGAGTCAGAAGTGACATCGTGTCTTCTTGTTTAGTGTGCGATTTCATGTTAAGAAATAATTTACGAACGGTCGATGGCGAACTTTCATTTCTTGTCCATTTAATTTGTCACTTGGTTGGAATGGCAATGTTAGTTTGTTTCTTATACACACTTTTAGCTATCATTTTTTGTTTCGTTCTCATTAAATTTTGGCAGAGTTATTTAGTTTTTAATAGGTTCCAAATTCCTTGTATTTTTAGTTTATATATCGACATAAACTTCAAAATTTTTGTATTTTTAGTTTATATATCTAGATAAATTCCAAATTAATCTCATATTTACACAGGTGTACATACATGTTTTTTCAGTATGCGTAGCCCGCACCGACCATTCATTTCACAGTTGAAAATTTGCAAGAATGTAAATAGCATTAATTAATCCCACAGAGACTGAGAGGTTGTAAATACTGTGAACACTAACATGGCTGGACGCTGTTATCGTTTAGCTAAACCTTTCGCCTCGGAAGCATTGAAACCATTCAACTTTACTACCAAATGTATTAGAATCCGGAATTTCTCTACTTTAAAGGTAACAATTTTCTGCACGATCATAATATATAGTTTACTATCATAGGTAATTTCATATTGTATTGTAGAATCGAGCTAGATTGTAATTGTAGCAATTTGTAACTTAAAATTTCATGTGACCCATGGTAACTACTTTCTCCAAGTTATGAATAACACCCATTCTATCATTTCTATCTCGATCAGGGTGGCCTTGACTACCCTTGTTTTGATAGCTTGCACTATCAGAGTCAGGGTAGGTCCAGTAGCCGATTTCGCCATGCCAAAGCACAAAGCAGTGACCATTGTTGGGGACCGTTTGTTTCCCATGCCGTTCGGGACGCGCTATGCAAAAATCCTATGCCAGTTGGGACGGAGGAAAATCGGCTACTTGACCCACCCTGATAGCGCAAGCTATGAATACAAGGGTAGTCAAGGCCACCCTGATCTTGATTAACATAATATACAAGAAGACTTCACGTGTAGTTGATTGCTGTATAAGGAGGAGCCGTCCTGCTAGAGTATTTTGTATACGAGGGGCGTCCAGGAAGTAGTGAGAAAATATGAGAACTAACATTCCTAAAATTTCAAAAAAATTCTATCGCATTCCGCAAGCGTTATAAGATTCCTCCGAAAGTTTTGTCCTTTTTCGTCATCAGATTCGAACACAGTCAGGTTTTTCAGTTGAAATCTGGAGTTGATCATGGAAAGTACAAAAATTAATCACCGATTCGTCGTACAATTTTTATTCTTAAAAAAACAGAGCGCAAGGAAAATTCGCCAAAATTTAGTCAGCGCTTACGGAAGCGATGCTCTTTCATTGCCTCAAATGTACAGGTAGATTTCTCGTTTCAAGTGTGGTTAAACCACACTAGAGAATGAGAAGCGTCCAGGTCGCCCAAAAACAGCAATCTCAGATGAAGATTGGGCTCGCGTAAAAAAACTAGTTGACACTCACGAAAAGTTTAAGGTTCAAAATTTAGCCTTTGAGCTGGCCTTAGCAAAAAGTAGTGTGCCAAAAAATTTCACTAACGAACTTGGACTAAGGAAAATTTGTGCCAGATGGGTGTCAGGACTGCTTACGGATGTGCAAAAGGCAAAATGAGTTACAAGTTGTCGGGCTCTGATAAAGTTATATAACCAGAACAAAAAAATATTTGATCTCAGAATGTGATAGACCATGCGAAACTGGTTCAGCACTATGATTCTGAGTCGAAACATGAGTCTAATTTGGAAACAGTCGATTTCCTCGCCGAAGGAAGAAAATTTCTCCACACCCATCCCGCATGTTGTGGGTTTAATTTTTTCACAGACTTTGACGATATTCACCTACTCGAATTTTTACCACATAAGAATACAATGCACGGTGAACATTGTTGTAAATTTCGGGTCAATTTTGTGCACGCATTCAGAAATAAATAAATGTGGAAGTTGATTTGCTGACTTTCTCTTCAGAATTCTGACGATCCGGCTCATAAAACCAAACTTGCAGAATTTGCACTGGAGAAAATAAAATTTCCGTACCACCCGACCTAGTCTATAGTCAAGACCATGCATCAAGCTATTTTTACCAATTTTTACCTTTAGAAAAATACTTCAGGGGAAAGTGGTATTCCGATTTCGGTGACGTGAAAGGGGACGTGCACAATTGTTTTCGGACCCTACCTAAATCATTTTTTAAAACCGGTATAAGACAGTTCAAATTAAAAAGGGAAAAATGTATTGAACTCCAGGGAGACTACATTAAGACGTAATAAATTCATATTGAGGTATATATATTACATTACGTTGTTACAATTACTTTCTCATTACTTCCTGGACGCCCCTCGTACAGGGTGTCTTCTTTTTTATTTGGTCACTTTTGAATGGTTCTCCATTCTTAACCGTGCGCGCTAAAAACTTGAAATTTGGGACATATACAGCCTGTGAACAACTCTTCATGCAAAAAAATTGAAATTTTCAAAAATTTTGAAAATGACGAAGAAATTGGACATTGAAGTGGATTTCAGTATTCCGAAAGTTTCCAAACGCCGTCTAGCTGTGATGCCAGTCGGTACATGAGCTTCTCCTGTAGGGTACCGAATCCAAAAAAATCCGTGAGACTGACGTCATAGCTCTTGACAGGAATATCTGCCTTGGGAATGATGGTCATTCCGAGTTTTGACCTCGAGACTTACGCACAGAGCGCGGTTTTCCCGGATGCGCGCGACGAATCTTCGCCATGGTGGAAAATAACTTTGTCGACCTGTCCCTGATACATTTTTGGAACTTTTCTTTCCAAAATTGGTTTGAACACGTGCTGAATGAAGTGTTCCGAGTTAGTTGACACATTTTGGGGCACCATGATGAGAGAGATGACTCCACGACCTGCCAACAAGCATGAATCGTTTCCCGAACTTATACTTTTTTTGGCAAACATATTCGGGGTCACGTTTCCCCGGCTTATGATAATAAATTCGAGGACCTCTATTAGTAACCTTGTTGATCAAATATCTCTTTGTCTAGTGTGACCATGAACTCCGAACTTTGACCCGCCATGCTACCCTAGCAGAGCTTTGGGCTATTAGTTCTGCAGATAGACTTATGTCTCGACGTAGGACGATGAACGCGGGCTTTCTACTCTCTTTTTGGTTTCAAATCATTTTTGATAATAATCTCCGCCACTTTCCGTGACATTTTCAGATTTTTTGAAATTTTTCGAATGCTTAGTTGGTTCTCAGCATCAGTCAAAAGATATATTCTTTTAATTTATGCGGTTAATGCTCCACAGCCTGGGATGGGAGGCCGATATTTTTGTGATTTCGATAAAATCCGACAGAGTTGAGTGTAATAGTCCCGGTGGCGCGAGATACCGTATTTCCGTCCTTTTTCATCTCTTTGACAACCGTTCTTGTTGAGTGACCTTCGTTGGAAACTTTTCGAATCCTGAAATCCACTTCAACATTCAATTTCTTCGACATTTTCAAAATTTTTGAAAATTTCAATTTTTTTTTATGAAGAGTTGTTCAATGGCGGTATATGTTCCAAATTTTAAATTTTTAACTCGCACGGTTAAGAATGGGGAACCATTCATAACTGACCAAATAAAAAAGAAGACACCCTGTATTCTTCAATTTTCAAAAATAGTTATGGTTGTCGGAGGAATGGAAAGATTTTGAATTACATTTGAGGCATGACAAAACCAAATGGGAATTTAAAATTGGGGGGAAAATTCCACGTCTTATGAGAATTCGTAATGTTCTCTCCCCAGAGTGAAATTATTTGTTTATTTTCGGAATAAAGAAGTCACGGCTCCTCCTGTTACCGCAATCAACTATACGTGAAGTCTTCATGATAATATAGTTTTGTTTCTTAATATGTATATCCTGATGTATTTTATTTCAGGAGGCCAATTTTGGACTTTTATTTGATATTGACGGTGTAATTGTTCGAGGGCGAAAAGTCCTATCTTTCGCCCCTGAAGCTTTTCGTTTGTTGGTGGACCGCCATGGGAAGTTCAAGGTCCCCACGGTATTCGTCACGAACTCCGGCAACCTGCTTCGTCAAGATAAAGCCCTTCAACTGTCGACTTGGCTCGGAATCAAGGTAATTATTATTACTGTGGGTTAATTTTTGCCATTTTAACCTTTGATTTGATTCGATTCTTTATTAGCATGATATTCCAACGTAAAACTACTCGGAGATAGAAGCATAACTCTGAGACTAGCAGCTGTGTAACTTAATTGATACTATGTTTTCTTAAATTCACAGGTTGATGAAGACCAGGTTGTTATGGCCCATTCTCCTCTTCGCTTATTCAGAAATTTTCATGACAAGCGAGTCCTAGTATCTGGTCAAGGGCCAGTAGCAGATATAGCAAAGAATTTAGGATTTACAAAGGTAACTACACTGGATGAAGTTCGGGCCGCTTTTCCTATCCTCGATGCAGTGGATCACAAACGGCGTGTCTCAACGGTAATTAGTATCTCGTCTTACAGTATAACGCACATTATCGTTTGAGAAATGTTACCATTTATTTATCCGGTTTAATTTTAGCCGTCCGATCTTGAGAAATATTTTCCTCGAGTGGAAGCTGTTGTATTGTTTGGTGAACCGATCAGATGGGAAACTGCCCTTCAACTGTTGGTTGATGTCTTGATGACGAATGGTTTACCTATAGGTAATTTCATATTGTATTGTATAATCGAGCTAGATTGTATTTGTACCAATTTGCAACTTAAATGACACAGAAGCACCAAGAGTCGTTCCTCGGCCACATTTACCAATTTTAGCATGCAACATGGACCTGCAATGGATGGCGGAGGCATGCATGCCAAGGTATATTAACTTGCAAATATTGTGTTGGTCGAATATTAAATCCCATTGTTTCTGTTTGCTTCAGAATTGGACACGGAGCCTTCCTGGTTTGTCTTGAAAATCTGTACCAGAAGATAACAGGGCATGAACTTATTTACACCGCTCTCATTGGAAAACCAAGTGAGATCACATACCACCATGCTGAACGGATGGTTGTCAAACATGCCCGCCATATTGGAATAAATCAACCTATACGACGACTTTATGCGATTGGGTATGTTTACCATGATTTTGGTACTCAAATTAAAAACCAGAAACTGTCGTCCTCATGATTTTAATTATTAAAATGCGTTTGCAGAGATAACCTCAATACAGATATATTTGGTTCCAACCTATACAACCAATATCTATCACGTACACAAATGGTC
Source organism: Protaphorura quadriocellata (assembly GCA_034698945.1). Lineage (NCBI taxonomy): Eukaryota > Metazoa > Arthropoda > Collembola > Poduromorpha > Onychiuridae > Protaphorura > Protaphorura quadriocellata. The sequence continues at coordinate 18,629 of JAQGCA010000938.1, forward strand.
ACTGGTAAAAGAACGGTGGCATTAGGTGCTAGAAATATTCATAATTTATTGGGAGGTGATCCAACCGAGTGCGTACAGGAGGCTGAACAATGTTACAGCATACTTGTTGAGGTGAGTTTTCCGGTGTATGGTATTATTTTGTTACTTGTAAAATAACATATATTATTTGTCAACCAGTGGCAGTTCGATATAATTCCAAGTCATAGAATTTATATTTCTGTACGAGCTTCCGATTCATTCCACTTATACGAGAATTTATGAATACATTTCTCAAGCTTACTTTGGTAGGAAATATTTCATTGGAGTATAATAACCCACATTATTTGGTGCAGACGGGTGTGTATTCACTGGACCGTGAGGATTGCTTACTGGATCATTCGCCAAGAGATTTTCTTCCGGTAGAGGAAAAATTGAGAGAACCGTTCCATACGACTCCTGACGTGTTGCAAGCTATCAGCTTTATTTTCAAAAAGGAATGCTATGAATGACAATGGGAAGCTTAGGGCAATTGCACAATAGCTTTCTACTTCAATCTCAATTGTTAACCTAAGCTGTAATACAATATTTAGATATTTCTAAGTTTGTCTTAACGGGACTTGAAAGATTGCGTTGGATAAAGCCAGGATTTTAATTCGTGAACTAAATGTTAACATGATAATAACGTTAGTTCAGAAATTCTACATTTGTCAATTCATTGAACATTTGTTGGATTTATTTTGTACCGATCCGGTCGCATATTCCGCATTGTGGAAAATAAAGAATTCTCATTGCCAAAGCTATTAGTTGATAAAAATGATTATATACTTTAGTTTAGCACCTTCTTTACTATTTAAATCCTCCATCAGTAAAGGCGAACTTAATACTTAATTACACAAAATACACTTAAGTAACAAGAATCCAGTTATCATGAATTTTAGGTTGATCTAAAGTGAAATATTTAATGAGTAGCAAACGATTCAAAAACCAGTCTGCTCGAGGTATTGGCCTGTGACACGCGTGCTGTGGTTCGGAGACTTTCCAGGACCTTCACAAAAGTTGTTTAGTATGGCTACGACATAAAAAATTCAGCCAAACACGGTCCAGATTTCCCATAAGGTGTGTGCGGTGTCTTTTGAAAAATAGTAACGGTCGTTTGAGTGAGTTTTCAAAATAATAAACTTCAACTTTTAACTTATTACACTGCTTCCTCATCATGCAGGATAGCATAAGATCAGGAATTTTACTCAGAACATTATTATCGTCGTTGAAATGAAAAGTTTACTTACGCATGATCGAATATGTTTTGGAATTTTGGTATCTGGAACCGAACTTCTGGTTTACAATTCATTTTGAAAAGACTGACAAATTAAAAAAAAACTTTATCTATCTACGAGGAAGTAGTGAGCCTTGTCTCGTAAATGTCTTGAATCAAATATTTACCTGAAAATATGGTTACCGTTTTTTAAAGTATGTAGTCTCCCTGGAGTTCAATGTACATTTCCGGATCAGATTTCTTTGTCCATACTGGTTTTAAAAAATGGTTTATGTCGGGGCCGAAAACAGTTTTGCACCTACTATTCACGTCATCATAGCCTGAATACCGCTTTCCCCTGAAGTGTTTTTCTGAAAGTCAATGTGAGAAAAAATGGCTTGATGCATGGTCTCGGAAATAGGGTACGTCCGATTGTTAGGAAAATTTTATTTTCTCCAGTGGAAATTCTACAACTTGGGCAAGATCGGCAGAAAGAGGAGAAAGTCAGTAAATCAGATTCACATTTTTTTATTTCGGAATGCGTGGTGGAAATTGGATTATCAGAAACCAGAAATTTCTAACAATGTGCACCTTGCATTGTAATTTCAAGGGGTAAAAAGTCGATTAGGTGAACACCGCCAAAGTCCGTGAAACCCACAACATTTGCGACGCGTGTGGAGAAATTTCCTTACTCCAATGAAGGAAATGACTTGTTTTTCCAAACTAGACTCTTATTTCAACTCAGGATCATAGTGGTGAACCTATCTCGCTTGACCTTTCATATACCGGAATAAAAAAAAATTTTTGTTCAGTTGTATAACTTTATCAGAGCTTGGCAACTTTCAACTCTTTTTGCCTTTTGCACATCCATAGGCGTCTCGACACCAATCTGGCACAAATGTTCCTTAGTCCAACTTCTTTTGTGGACTCTTCTTGCACACCATTTTTCGATAAGCCCAACTCAATGGCTAAATTTTGAACCTTAAACCTGTTGTCAGTGTCAACTAGGGTTTTTTCGCGAGCACAATTTGCGTCGGAAATCTGACTTTTCGAGCTACCTGGTTTACTGTTAGATTTCTAATTTTTCTGACCAATTTAGTAAGAGATACACATATGCAGACCTGCTGCATCTAAAGAGCATTGCTTTTGTATGTTATGACCAAATTTTTATGAAATTCTGTTTGCAATTTCATATTCAAAAGTAAATATTTGCATAACAGAAATTATCAACATTTTGGGTTTTTCAATGACAAAGGCCAAATCTCAACTTGAAAACTTATTTGCGCTAGAACCCGAAGGCCGAAATTTACAAAAGTATCCTTGCAATGGCTTGTGGAATACCGTAAATCCCCGAACAGTAACCCGGGTTAGTATTTTTTTAGGCTGCCTCGAGACCGGGTTTATATTCGAGACC
>JAQGCA010000939.1:0-21266 GCA_034698945.1 Protaphorura quadriocellata
AGATTGAGATACAAATTTGGTTGAAACACCCTCAGATTTCATAATTCTAGCATCGCTATGGCATTTCGAAAGTTTGGAAAATGAAACCCGCACTACCCCAACTACAACTGTTTTATGGAAATGTTGTAGTGTCGAATTCCTCAAAAATTGCGTAAACTGGAGCTAAAAGTCGCGTTGAATATAATTGTATAATTGCTTGGTTAAACTGTACCAGAAGGTCATTTTTAGACAAATTCGATACTCTAATAATGACGTCTCTAAAATGTACTAATTTTGTGTTCTAATTATTCAAACTACGACTTATTATTGGGGATTATTCTAAAAATAAGTACTTTTTTTTACTCAAACCAATTTTATCGTAGCGTAATAGTTGATATAAATTTGGCAGACGGTCCATGTTCTAGTCTAATTTGTCATTGTCTGCTAAATGACCAAACCAAGGGATGCCAACGATCTGTACAAAAAAAACTTGGACAGGATGTGTGCTGTCTTTCCCAATTTCTCTGGATTTGGAAGAATAAAAGAGCTAATGAGATCCGAAGTCTCATTCTCAGTGACATCATCTGAGAAAAATAGCAAGACTTGTGAGACTGTGACTGGTTGCAGTCGTCGTGAATGGAAATATGTACGCCCCGTTATGCTTTATGTCCTGTACATATAATCTAGTTAATGTAGGACAATTTTTGATATATTCACTTTCGACTTCACTTTCACTAAGCAAAGCAAGCAACCCACTCTAGTCCTGAGACAAAATTCAGAATTCGGGTCTCTCTCTCGTCTCTACACTCCAGTAGTAGTAGTAGTTTTATTGATTTTGTCATTAAGGATTTCCAGTTCAAAAACTGAAGTCATTACAGACTACAACTTCTACGCACGGAGAGAACTGAGTCGCAGTAGTCGCATTATGCGTTAGTCAAAATATTCAAGCTGTAATATTAGCGTATAGTTTGGCACGGCTCCATGTCCATTTGCATTTACGAAACAATGTCTCTGAGTAATGTTTTCTAAAATATTCTTGTTTTTCCATAAACCCCCATTTTGATTTTAAAATTCAGCAAGCAAATTCTAGATGCGTCAGAAATTTAATTTAACTTTTAAAATTTGTCACGCAGAATACTATGTTCAAAAAGATAATGTCTGCAATAATTCATTCCAAAGAATCTTTCCTAAAACTTTACGAATTATAAAATAAATTACTAGCAAGTGTTTTAATTTTTTTAGTTTTTAAGACGCTCTAAATTTTATTCTTACGCCATTAAGCGGTTTTATTAAAACCCTTAAGTGTAGAAACATTAAAATAGATTTTTCCAGGCATCGGTTGTTCTAGAACACGGTCATTCTAATGTTGAAAAATAAAACTACACACAGACACGTTGTTGAACCTTACATTACACTGACACGTAGTAATATTTTAAGGTTAGCCTCAAATATTTCCACTTTAATACATTCCCCTCGTGGGGGTGGAATGTCATTCATCCTCCCGCCTACTACCTACACTAACCAACTGCAGATGACAAAGATTTACAACTATGGCTTTGACAAGTTAAACCCAGGCAGTTTGGTAAAGTGTTTTTGGATAAACTCTCACCCGGGCGGGAGTGGGATCAAAATTCTCAAAATGATTAAATAATAATTTTTCAATTTGTCTTCCCGTTACTCGATTCCAAAACCCCAAATGGCTTAGCACGACCGAAAATTCGGAAATGTCACTCGATCCGGGCCAACTTAATTTATGTTTGGTATAAATTAAAAATCTTGGTTGTGAGTACACGCATGAATTTCATGTAACGTTTGTAAGTTAGAATATGAGATTTCTCAAAGCGGTGGTTAAACAAGGAAACATTTTCAGATGTAAATATCAGACCAAAGCGAAATCGGTAAAGATTGTTCAAGTGTCCGGAGCATTTCTGCTAGTTTTAACAGAATAACCTATGGATAAAATGTTCAAGCAATTTGGGTATAACATGATAAGAGGTTTCCTTGTCAGAGTCGGATTCTTTATTTGATGTCCAAAAATGTTGGTTGACAGTTTTAATAAGTAAAGGATGTTTACTCAGGAAGGACATTTTGAGTTGAATGTTTGATAAGGACGGACAGGAGAGTGGCCTGAAGCTGTCACGAAGTTTTGAGAGAACAAGTGGTGACATGGACCATGGACAAGAAATAGTCTCCTTCAAGTCCACTGTCATAAATTTTGAATTTGGTCGTTCATTCAGGAGGACAATTTCCGTCCATCCGGATTTAGTTGTTATCAACTAGGAGACACGTACTACTCAATTTTTTTGTTACCCCCAACCAATTCCCCTGTCACCAGCTCAAACTCATCTTCATCACTCTTCCAGGGGCTCAACGATTGGACTGACAGTCACAAAGCTGGATTTGACAATCAAAGAAATTCCAGATTATGATGTGTCGTGTGTCCAGAGTCCGAGTAGTACAAGTTGTACAAGTGTATTGTAAATGTACATGTCTGGGAACAAAATTGCCGAAGTACTCGTAAAAACGGGTGCGTCCAGTGTGAAAAGTTCACCAAAGTTACTCATATCTGGAAAACGTAGGTTTATATGTGTAAATACTACTTGGGAAATAGACATTTCTCCAATTATTTTGCTAAAGGTCTTAGAAAATGACTCAATTCACCGGGAGGGTGCCTCGTCTTGTGTTGGCATTCAATTGAAGTCTGGAGAAATCAGTGGAACGGAAGTCGTCCTGACCATGGCCATGGCCCTCACACTCTCTCCTACTATTTCTTGTGGTCTAACAAAGATGTATTCAATGAAGCGATTCAAACTTTGTTTCGTCCGCTCATTGTGGTCTGTTTTCTTTGTCGGATTTCCAATGACGATATAAGAGGGGAAAAGAGTTCTTGTCCTCTTCTGATACTTCAAAAGTCCTTTCCCTTCCAACTTCTGTCTTGTTTGTGACTCACTTATGTCCGCGTTAGTTCACAAATTCTGACTACTTCTAAATACTTTTTGTAACGCCCGTTCATCCCAATCCGAATTAATTAAAAAATGTTCATATTCAGATCCTACGGTTTAACACGAATTCTTGTATTTTTGGAAAAGAGACAATATACTAGATAGACTTCAGATTGGCAGAAATGCGGATTCCATAACCAAAGAAATTTCAACTTCTTAGAAAATTGTCAACATTGAAGCTATAGTTGTTAAAATTATGAAATGGTAGAATCTTAATTTAATTATCGACTTTGACATTTAGGCCAATGTTGAAGAAATAATGTTCGTACCGTTGTCAATACAAAAAATATTTTAAATACAAACGGTTAACCTTCGTCCAGATATAAAATGGGATATAAAAGCACGACTGACTAGAATTAAAGCCTAAATCTTTCCTTAGACTTGAAGAAATTAAAATAAAAATTCAGAAAATCCAGGAAATCCAAAATTTGGTATTTCCTTTAGAAAATCCACCGAATTCAACAAAATCATCAAACAAGAAAAAAAATTTATGTAGATATTTTGCAGTGAAAAAAACTAATAGAAATATTGAAATTGCTGAGTGTCCGTATTCCTTATCCTACCAGCAACATAGAAAACTAAAGAATTTTCTCATCAATCCGAATCTATTGAAAAGGTCCATCAACTCATCGGTTGCAGGAGTCGCAGTTGTAGTCCTAGTGGAACTAGTCTTGTATTAAAAGAGCTCTAGAATCTAAGAGTACACTTCACACAACACAAGTCTCACAAAGAGTGGCCAAGTCCAAACGAGCTCATTCTCAGGCCTTATTTTCACCTCAGTAGTCTTTCTCTAAAAAGAAGAGAGAAAAAAGGGAAGAAGTCGGTGGAAATAGAGGATTGGGATTGCAGTGGAGTTCCGTGTAGCCCAACGCAGCATAACTTTCTGATTCGGACTTTTTTCATCTTGTTAGTAATTTGAGCTAAAGGGTACAACGGAACGTAGGTCGGATTCCATTGACGACGTCTGCTTTCTCCGACTACCTTTGACTTTCTTCCGAGGAATTGGAAGGGGCCAAATTGAGGCTGAAATCGGAAATTCGCTCTTTCTCTCCTCTTGATCCTCAGACTGACTCAAGGAAGTGTTTCACAAGGGATGGACTTACTTCGCTTGTGTTTCGCAATATGAATTTTTTCAAGATGTAGTTTAGAAATTAAAAATGAAAAAAAAATCACCTATTACCATTACCATCCGCTGTTAGATAAACGGTTAGTTTTTGAATTCGCTTGGAAAGCGACCCCTGTGTGTACTAGTAAGAATAATTGTAATATTTGAGAAGTCATTTTATGAGATTGTTTACTCAGTCGTACACCAAAATAAAATCACACTAGAAGCAACTACACTAGAAAGCTTCATTTTTTTAAATCGATTAAAATTTGAATTTGACACTCAGAATCGGAACAAACTTTTATCAAGGTATCAGTCAGTCAATCAACAATTGATTTAGAAGTCATGAAAAATTAATAGGTATCTTCAAGTAAAGCTATAAAATTAACAGTTTTCATGGGATGCTGAGGCTGTAGATTTAATGAGTTGTGCAACAAATTGCCCGTCATACAAATATAACGAAATGTTATATAGGAATGAAAAAAATAGGAATAAAAAAAATGAATATAGGATTTCTCAGACGAGATACAAATTCGTGAATATCACATTTAAAAGTCTATATGAATCTGGTAGCACCCAAAAATATAAAGACGATTATTCTCATATGAAACATCGGTGGGTTATTTATTCTTTGGCTAATGAAATTCATGAAACTTTTTTAGGTTTGCGAGCATAAAACTGTTTAGAAGTAATTATCAAGAACGATAATATCAAATTTATGACTCAAAAAGAAACTTTGAGAAATGGGAAACAGAAATCACACTTCATTCCCGACTTTCTACCTTCAAGGGCAATTACATACTTCAGTTCCGCGAATTGGAGACAAAAAGTTGCTTCTTTCTCACTGTTTAACTATTAGCGCATTTTTAAGTGATTTCAGTCCTGCTAGGAAATTTGTATACATGTCATCTGTTTATAAGACAAATCAAGATGTTCCGGAGTGATGGCAGCCATCTGAGGTTTTCGATGCTTAAAGGCTAAATGTATGGAGTGCGGGGGGTTTGAATCCATCAGGTCGCGGGTTCAATTCCTGGTCGATCCACTTCCCAATTCCTTGTTCGGCAAGGTACTCGCCCGGTTCTTGGTCCCCAAAGATCTTGACTTAATAGCTGGATCGATTATGCGTTTAGAGAAACTTCTTCAGAAAAGAATCACCTCGTTGCTATCAATTCAGGCCTATGAGCCAAGAATTTGTAAAGCTGATAAAGCGTGAATTTGAACTGAAGAGGTTTAAATGAGTACTGATATTACAGTAGCCGTAACTTTTAACTTTCTGGTCCGATTATAAACACTGGACATGGCTTTTCGCCTGGCCACCTGGAACATATTTGACTGGAAATCCTAAATTCAGTTAAAATACATCCCTCGTTAGCCTCATTCCTTCACTTCTTGGCCTGGAAGCGTTCCGTTGAGTTTGAGTCATAGAAGTTCTTTCTTTTCTTTTTTGGGACTGGTTGGTCCGGACTGGTTGGTTGGCTGCTGATGAGAGGAGAAAGTGAATGGAAATCCAATCAATGCTTCAGAGCAGATTTCCGTCCGTCTGTCTGTCTCCCTCTCCACCTAATTCCCAAAGGCTTGACCCAATTTCAAAGATGAACGAGAGCTGAAGCTGAGGAATGAGTAACGTGAGTTTACTCTGTAAATGTACAGAAACGTATATGATTTTATGAGACGGGGCTCTAAATAACTTTACCACCCTTAACTCAGCTTTCTATTAGAATAGTTAGCGAGGAAATAATGACAGGTTCGTTTTTTTTACCCAGCGGCGCCCGTCAAAGAAGTTTTATACGAATCTCTCAGAAAAAAAAATCTTAACTCCAAGCTGGATAGAGCAATTAGGGCCATACAGTCAAAAAAAGAAAGTTTCGTTTTAGTAATTGCGTGGAACGGATAGACAGCTCAAGACATTCATAGCTTTTTATTTGGTTTAACTCAGCCTGTCCTTCCAATTTACGAACTTTGTGTGTAATTAGGTTCGAAAACTTGTACTACGTAAGTATGTTACGAACTGTAATTCTATACCGGTTTGGATTGAGTGGCTTGAGCTAAATTCAGTAGGAATAATTTCTAACGTCAAAAATCCAAGACAGGTTGAAATTGATTTGCTGCTGGTTGGTCGTCAAAACCTCATATTTTCGTATTCAACACTGTTGCCGAAATATTGCTAACCAAAATTAATTCAAAAAATAGATACCAGTCTTGTCTTCACAACCATATTTTTTCAAAGTGCAATTATCTTTAATTTTTAAACTCAGAGGTCGACTCACATTTGTGTGAAGTCATCAAGTTGGATAATATTTATAATTAGATGGTTCTTCTGATGCCATTGAGAATTATTTTGATAAAAATCGAGACTTTTTGTTTGTAACTTGATAAATTTATTTTGGAGTAAATATTTTAATCCAGGACCTCTGGAAACATTAAATTTCAGAAGAGCAAAGCTCAACATAACTCAGAGTGCGGGACAGAATTAATTAGGAAGATCACACAAGGCTTTGGGTCTGAATATGTCGACTTACAACTAGGAAACTATGTACATGTTGTTTTATTCTAGACATGTCCTTTCTGCAACAAACAACTGAGTTTAAACAATATTCGGCTGGGGCCAAATGGGAAATCTCATCCGGTCCCGCCCCACTTCTACACAGTTATTCATTTCTGTCCATGTAGCCTTGGAACATTTAATGAGGAGTAAGGAATGAATATTGTCTTGTCAAGTCTCACTCCTGGAAGAACTAATGACAAGGAAAATCTTATTCCTTGAATAAATCAAAGGAGACTAATTCAGTAAATTCTCTGAGTTCTATTTCTGTGTCTCTCCTTGAGCACGCACGGACAGACACAACTTTCTCCATTTCAGACCCTAGAAATGTGTGTGGTATATCTCATTGTCATTGTCTCCCAAAAGCCCAAAGTCTCAACAATCATCACAAATTCTGAGTCCGAAGTGGGAAATACTCGGGTAGTGGGAGTGAGAGTAAAATTGTACACAACCCGAACCACAAGGAAGATTCCTCATTGTACATTCAAAGCAGAGAGAGAAAGTCATTTTATGGTTTTCTTCCCCTCCTCCGCCGCCTTTCCTCTCCAGAAACTACATAAATTGAGACATCATGACATTCACACGACCGACCGTGAACACCCTTACTTTCAGACTCCAATCCAAAGAAAACTGGAGGAATCCACAAAGTTTCACTTGGAAACCTTGCCAAGTGTAAGTGTTAGTGCAAATTTTACTCGGCGTTCCTAGATAGGTTAGTTTTTGGGTAGATTTAAAAAAATCATACTTTAATTCACACTCGCCAAAATATCTTATTATTCGTACTGTTAGAATTTTGATAGTTGCCTCAGTCGTAGGATGAGTAGGGTTCGTATGTACATGTAGTTTGTGTCCGGCGTACGTAGTCAGTTGGCAGGAAGCAGATTTGTAAACAGTTTAAACTTACTTATTTTGAAAATACGTCGAAATTGTTTTAAATCGTTCTGACCAGAAATATTCGTCTCCCAATGCTTTAAAAATCGTATTGCTTTAATTTTTGCATTTATGACGTCGCGAAACACGAACTAATGATAAATAATAAGGCACACGTCACATTTCAAAACTAAATTCTGACTACAAAGTTTAACATCGTCGCCCAGTGCTCAGCCCGTTTATATGCAGGGTATTCCAGAGAAAACGCACAATTGTATGATCATATTTTGGCGTAGTTACAAGAAATTATGTTACGTTCAGGTTGGAATTATTGATAAATTATGAGAATTTATTTTATCAATGTAGACATGCCAATCTTATTAACATAAACTTGACATTAGTTTTATAGATGAGTCCCACTGCCTCAGCGATTTTTATTTTGGTGGTTTACATTGATAAAATAAATTCTTGGAATTTATCAATAATTCCAACCTGACCGTAATATAATTTCTTGTAACTACGCCAAAATGTGATCAAACAGGTATGCGCTTTCTCTGGGACATACGCTCGACTAACATTCTGGACACACTTACACAAATAATACTTCTAAGAGGTCAAAATAGGTAGATTAGCCGACTGATGATCAGTTAGTGTTTTTATTGAAACCACCCTAGAAATGGCTGACTAGGAACGCCGCAGTAAATACAATTCTCCCATTCATTCTTTTACTTTTTCTTTGGATTACATTGCATTAAAATGGTTTACATTACTACACACACATACAAGAAGAGAGGGATGTTTTAACTAATGTTCCCTGTCGTAATTTCCCCCGCATTACTACATTCTGTACACTTTCTCCAACATCTTATTTTTTATGAGGTTTGAGTTTGAGCCCAATGACTCGAGAAAGATTTCTTCTCCTTGTCTCATTCTCCACGGAAAGTGGTAGGTTAGACAGTTGCGGGAATAATTTGGCAAGTTATTTTCATTAGTAATTCAAAACCAAGTCACTCAACGTCAAGGAAAGTTATGGAGAAACCTGAGGATGCGGAACAAAGTCATGAATACTGGAAAAGGTTCAAATCCCAGGCATAGTCCAGGGAATCGGTTCATGGTGAATTTCAAATTGAATGAGTCAAGATAAAACAGCTTCAAGTCAAACTTAATGCTCCTAGGGTTCCGGCTTGGCCTTAAGGCTCCCTTCCACTTCACATTTTTAAGTTTCCATTGCATTCCATTCAAAACATAGAATTTCCGTGTGGTGATTTGACTACTACTGTAGTCACAGATTCGAATTCCATTAAAATTAGAAACTTAAGTACTTAATGATTATTTAGAAATTCAATAAAATATTAGGTAAAATGAAAGAGGAATTTTTCAAACAGATACGACACCGCATGCACCTTATGGCAAAATATACATTGTTGAAATTCGCTAGATTTCTGATATAGTGTAGTTGTTGGAATCGTGAACAACTTTGTGAAGGTCTTACACCCAAAAGTCTAACCGTTTGGCCGCTAGAAATGCACCAGTGTAGCATATACGATGACGCTGAGTGAAAGCCAAAGTGCAAGTAACCGTACACCATTACACCTGCCCACCTGTGTATTCCTAACGGTCGAATGGTTAGACTTTCGGAGGTAGGACCTTCACAAAAGTTGTTCCGGATGCCGAGGACTACAAACATGTCAAAAATTCAAAGAATTCCAACGGCGTACATTTTCCCATAATGTATATGCGGTATCCTTTCAAGAGTAGTCAAAGGTGAAAACGCTAAGAATATAACATTTTTGGACACCTTGCTGGAAAACATGAAATAGAAGAGCATTTTCGAACTAAAACCCGAACCTTAAGGAAATGAACGGTGAAAGTTTAGATCCACGTGTCAACATTTTGACAGGATCCAACCACAAGCACTTTGAGTAACTAGTCATAGTCATTTTCTTGAGAAATAACATAAATATGAATGTACATTGAGTGAAGGAAGGATCATTCAATATTCATTTTATAGAGTGCGGGTGGGTGTGATCAGCCCGATTGAAATAAATAAATCAAGACTTTGAATACTTGAGGGTTTAGACAGATGCGATGGGAGAGTTGCTTGGCCGTGGCCATCGAACCTAAAGATTAAATTCATGATATAATTTAAACCCTTTGAATTATTCTAAGGTTTGTGAGACTTGAACAAACATACCAAGAATTCTTAGCTGGTTCTGGATTTTGAGAGTTTGCGGAATTAGTGGTTAGGTTAACACAGAGTCTGGTCATGTCATATTATAATTTACAGGTTGATGGAATTTAATCACAGTCTGAGCGCAAATTACAGTCTGAATATTTGAACCAATGTTGTACAAACGGAAGGCTTGACAATCTAAATAGTTAATTTGACAGAAATTATGACAGCATGCTCGGGATTTAAAAGCAATCTTTGGATAAAATATTCAGAAGGGGTTTAAAAATGCAGGGTTAGTTAATTCCAGGTGACAGGTCAACAGATTTTTGTTATACGTCATGCATTTTTAGTAGCTCAGAAAAAAAGATTTTTATTTACTTTTAGCTAGCATTTGAATCAGGGAAGACTTTCCCTTCTACGTTCAATCTGTGAATCTATACGTAAGAAGGATGTAGTTGAATGATTTGATTTATAAGCTCAATGCATTAGAATATTGAAGTGTCAGAGAGCATTTCCAGAAAATTAAATCTTCGGAAGGAAAAAGAAATGAAATGAATAATTGGATTGTGTTGAACTGACGCACGCGATAGAATTTCTACACAGATTCATGCTCCAATGCTTCCAAACAACTTTCGCCCTGACAGGAGTCTTAAATAGAATCTAAAGAATTGTTGATGAGATTCCTTTTTTTTATTTCATCTTTCATTAAACGGCTGGATCATTCCCGAACTCTTAGAAATTGAACTGATTCAGAAAAAGAGGCGAGTAATAATAAAATAAACTCGTGGAGAAAGTCCATAAATCAAATTATGGGATACAGCACTACACTGTTCGACTTCAAGGGATAAGCAGGGCAGGATTGCGATACGATGGATGGGAATAAAATTCATTGCATATGTTACAGTCTATATATATATTTTGAAGTCATCCACACATGTCTTACATTTATCAGGACTTCTAATGGTGGATATTTTTAAGACTTTTCCTTTTTGTAAAAACAAATTTGAATTACTCTAAAATGGAACCAAACAACTCAACTTAGAGGAATATTTAAACTTGTGACTTTTATTTAAATGTGTAATTCTGAACCATTTTTGCTTCGTATAAGTTATCTGACTTTCTCACTGAAATTGTGGTTACAGGCTTATAACAAATGATAGAAGCCGTTAACTAAAAATTATTAATTTTTTCAGAATAAATAATCGAAATTGCAAACGGCATTTAATAAAATTCCAATTTTGCTAACCAGGATACGGTCTTAACCGCCACCCTATTTCATGGCTTCGACTAATGTACGACAGAGTGTTTTTGTTTTTGATTGTTTCGAAACGATTTTATTTAGAATGACACATTAATATCACCTCCAATTTGCATAAAATTACAAATGGAAAAAAGTGTCCACTGGAAACCACTGTTAGTCAGCGCAAGTTGCGTGTGTTGTCATTACTCGGTTGCGCTTTATCATTCAGGTGATAGTTCAATGTCAGTACAGCGAAGACAGCGTAGTAGTACGAAATTACAATCTCCTACCTGTTGGACGAGGTTCGATTCCCTGGACAGCCAGACTATTCCTATATTGTGAGGTTTTTACCTTACGTACGCAGGGTTTTCTCTCAGTTTCCCTTTCAAAAATCAGTAAAGTGCACTAATGGCGTAGAAATATAGCGCACGCCGAGTATATGCGGAATGGTGGTGAAAAAGACATTGGGTTTAGTGCCAAAATGAGGTGAATTCTGAACCTGCACAGCAGGGTTGGGAGCTACCTTCGCAGCAGGAATTGGCGATAATAAGCCACCATTTGACTAAAAATGTGTGATATCTGAATTATGTCATTGCACAACACCTAACAGAGTATATCAACCACTGTTTCTTGTTATGTTCCAACGGATGAGACAGAATCCAACTATGTGACCTGTCGAAAATATGTATCGAATCTGTGCGAAAAGTGAGCTCAGACTGGAACATATGCAGAAGTATGGGTATAAATTGAAAAATCCAAAGCATACGAAAGAACGTCCAAGAAACAAAGTCTGCCTTGAGTTTATCGGATCCATACATGTTCTAGATTTTGTACATAAAGTCAAGTGAAAAGAAGAATGCTGGCAATGCAATCACTTGCCATGGCTTTGGCTTCCCAACAAATTTATCCATGCCTGTCTTCCAATGCACGCATGTACGATAAATTGAGTGAAGGCAAACAAAATTGAATGTTTTAATGTTGAAAAGACTTTGGTTTTCTCTGAACATAGCAAAGCAGCATGCATGGATTCTGATGCTACTGCTACTCCGTGCTACATATGAGTTTTTTTTTATCTTCAGTCAAGATCGGATAGGATGAAGAAAAAAAATCGATTTCCTATTCTCTTTGGCAGATTTCCTTCCTTTTTCCATCCGAAACCTTCCTCCCGTTTTTTTTTACTTCAGAACCAGGACCAGGACGTAGATAGATATTGATACGCCCATACGAAAGAGTTTAATAAGCAATCCATTTATTTCCCTGTCAAATGGCTGGAGAGAATTTTTTGAAGATGAAGTGGATACGCACACAAAAAGTGGCAGTCTGGCAGTGAAAGTGCAATCCTTACTTATTTTCCTACCATCCAAGGGAACGGGGAAAATAGTGTAGTCACGATCGTTTTGCATATCACTTGAAATCCAAAATTGTTGCAAGAATAAAATAAAATTTACACTCGATATGACTAAATTTTGGCACCTTTACTTCAATTTACTACTATTTATGATAATATTTAAAGTAGATTAAAGCAAATTTGCTTAATAACATGTAATTTTTGGTATACCTTGTGGCAAATTCTGAACTACATGAAAATAGGTCCATAAAATTGAAACATTGAACAAAAAAAGTCAAAATGCGCTAAATATAGCCCGGCAATAGAAATGGACTGCAACATACTACGTTGATACGAGCCAGCAGAGACACATGGTGAAGACAATCTAATATCTTATTTGATTATGTCACATGTGATACGATTTTCCAGACCAAAACCGATTTTGATTCTAATGTAATCCAAAGCAATGTTTACTTATGGTTCCGGGTTGAAAGAGAATTTGAGGCGGGTTAACAGTATGGGTTCTTACCCGAGCTTTACTCCTTGCATATGCAATAGACTTACGATTGGAAAATAGATTGGTATAAACCATGGACTGGAAATGTCTGTACTACTGTACTAAAGGAAAATGACAGGAGGAAATATGGCACTTGATTTATTAACCGAATTTATGTGTGCCAGTTAGGGAGTGAAATTCAAGGGAAGGAAGTGAAAGGGAGAAACCCTACATTTGCATTTCCTTATCTGACACACATTCAAATTGCATTAAGAGTCAATTTTATTGAACTGAAGTCATTATTAACTCAACCATTCCCCCTCATTTTCCACTTTCCATTTCACTAATGCCCTTAATTTATGACGTTTCTTTTAAAGAGGTGACACAATTTTGTAGAGTTCAGTCCAGTGTTGTGCGTGCTCACTTATACGGACCTAAATCAGGTTAATAACTTGCAGTAACTTCGACATTTCTACACCAACAATTAACCTGTGAATCAGAAAAATACATTCTCTTCTGTCCGCGGCACTCCTAATAATATTTAGAAAATATTAAAACATAGTTAACATTTAATAAATTAAATTATACAACGGCTCATTTTATTTTAATTTGCAGAGAATATCCAGGCATCATAAAGCCAAACCGAAGCGGGTCTTTCCTGAGGATAATGCATTGTCAGGTAACAAATATTCTTCATTTCTTAACTACGTATTCTCGTTCCTGGTAAAAATGGTGGAAATATCTAAACTTCTATAATAAAAATTCATGACGTGAATAAATTCATTATCAACTAATAGCATCGAAGCTGCTCGAATTTTTCATAAAGTCATACTCCTCATAAACCGAGTAACACAGTTGACGTTGTTGCAAGCGGATTTAAATTGTGTAGATCAATAATGTTGAGAACGAACCAACTATTTTCAAAATAATTAACAAAATTTTATACAATTTCGAAACAAAAATAAATTAACTACAAATGCAAAATATAAAATAATAAATTATTTGACATTCGTCGAACATCGCTTCGTACTTCAGAGATTGTGTCTGGTCTGGACTTTGAATTTTGGGATCCACTCAATCACACCGACGTAAAAAGTATATTTTTCCATCTTCACGATTCAGGACATTTGTGATATTTCTTGTGTTTTATTCTCAGAATAGACAGAAGAATACATTAAAAATTAGAGTCATATCGTTGGATTTGGATTAGGGACAATCTGGTCTCCTGAAGTTCGTCAATTGTAAAGTTACTTTACCTTCGGAAGACTTGCTGGACATATCTGACGATGTGCGCAAATACTTATACCATAATTCAGTCTGATTTATTTTGTTTTCAGAAGAAAGTACAAGTAGGAGTAGTGTGGTGAGCGTTTGTGACGGATGGTGGTGTGGACATGGTAAAGAGTGTCGATCTGGAGATCATGGATTACCCGAGTGTATTTGTGTCCAAGAATGTCCCCCGGGGGTCAATCCAAAACACGTTTGCGGGTCGGATGGTCGGAAGTACTCCAGTCATTGTGAACTTCACAGAGCGGCTTGTTTGGGAAACACCCTTCTGACTGTCGACGCTTCCGCTGTTTGCTTCGATGAACCACTCGCACTTCAGGTCAAAGAAAATCTCAATCCCAAGACAAATGAACACTCCAAGCACAAGGTCAATGGTGGCGGAGGAATCAAAGGTAAAACAGCTGCATAACATTCTGACCGTTCCATTAAGTCGCGATTCCACATGGAACCTCATGAACTGCAAATCTTCTGCAATAAACCCTTGAATAGAAACTCAACGCTTTTGCTTATCCAAATGCGGGAAATGTTGAATCTGCTCATGGCAGGATCTACTGAAGATTTGCCGATTACTTCTGCCATGTGGAATCGCCACTTCAGACAGACATTCTCATAGTTTACTGCATGAGTCAAGTGTACCAGTGAAACCTCTACCATGCAAATGGATTTCGATGACAGAAATGGGGTCGCCTGGCGACTTACAGGGGTCACAACACTGTTCAACGTACGGTAAAGACACACAAGAGATGGTCGCCCCGGGTGGTCCGGGTGGTAACTCGGGTGGTCGCAGGGAGAAATATGTTCAAAAGTTTGCTCCAAGATATTAGGGTGATTGCCTTCGACATCTTCATCCAAAAAACGTTCCTGCGACAAAGATTATCCTTAATCTATTTAAAAAATAAATATTAGTAAGCGTAGACAGTATTTATTAAACGACACCGAATTAATACCACTCATCAAAAGTTTGTTAGTTATGGTGACCGCTGGGGATCAACTTTAGTAGATTTTTTTTGGTCTGAGCTTTCATAAAAAAATTTTAGTGGTAATAACTGAGAAAGTCGAGGACTGTTGTGGGACACTCACAAATTTTCAGAGATTAATAAAAACTACTGATCATTCCTTCCATGAATTTTTCTCGAACTCTCTTCTTAGCCAGCTTCCAAAGAACCAGGTATTTCGTTAATATTTTTAGAAAGGATAATTGCTTGGCTGTGATCGACTCTGAGATTCTGATTTCTGTGTTACTTACTCTATCCACGAAAGCAAAATATTTCTTTAGGGCTAAAGCAAGCGTGGCAATATTCCACGTAAGTCAGACTTTGAAGAAAAAAAAAGACTTTAGCTCTAGGGAATTCGGATTTTTCTTCTTTCTATTCACAAATCCTAACACTATCACTTCTTATACTACTTTCTCTGGAAATCCGCTTCCAGCAAAGACTACTGGATTGTATTCCTCAGGAGGTTTACATTATGCCATTGCTGGAATGCCAGGATTGAGAAGAGATTTAGAAAGAAAGTGACTAGTCTAGAATTTGGAATCCAGTGCTATGCAGTGCGGTGTATTACAAATATAAAAAAAAGCACCGCGCATTGTGCTCCTTAAGTACATACACATTTGATTGGCACACTTGTCTATACACTTGGTCCGTTCAATCTTTGGTCCAGCTGTTCTATTCTTCAAAAACTTGCTCTGCCTGCCCCATACAACTTTTTTTTCCATCGCAAAAGTTTGACATTCAAACTTTCAAATTTTTATGAGTAAGGCGAGAAAGCTAACCAAGTAGGGCGGAAAGTTGAACAAGTCGGCTGTCAACTAAGGGAAATTGATGGGAGTTGTTTGAAGACTACTAGTATTACTTACCTGAACCTCCGACTTTCACCAACTTTCTCCGCAACGAAAACGTGCGTGCGTGCGTGCGTGCTTGCTTGCCCCTGTACATTTACCACCAGAGTTTTTGAGCCAAATCTCTTCCTCGTCCTCAATTTAGTTTATAATTGCTTGTTCTTATTTGTCAGTAATTATGAAGGTTGGTTTTCATAGTTAATTGCTCAGAATTCGTTGGGTTGAACAAAATTACCATTAATTAAATGAATAAAGTGTATTATTATTTTGTTGCTCTGACTTGTCAAGTTTGGAGGCAAATGCAGACATTAAATCCGATCTTGGCTAGCCCCCAAAGTCCAATTTAATTTTTAGCTATAGCGATCTTTTACCTTGTCGGGATTTTAGAATTTTGTGCAAATTTTTGGTCTAAGATTTTGAGTGGTCTGTACACCAGTTTCTAACTACTTCCTTCAGCAAATTTATCTACTGGGGAAAATTTAGTTCTGGTTTCGCTACTATTAGAATCTCGTAAAATCCTCATTGTCGGCATTTCTGAAAAGGTGGATGACGAAAATTAAAAAGATTCCGAAATGTCGCAAAATGTGTACTTTGTGTCGCATTTTCTCACAACTTATTTTAAACATCAATACCGGCTAGCGTTTACTCTTGTCGGAGAGTAATAAATAAAATATTAAATAGTTCCCACATAGTACCGTAGCACTGGTAATTGAATATGTAGATTGTCGGGCCTTTGAAATAATGTAATCAATGCTAACATATTTACTCTCACAATTACGAACGCTGATTGAATTTCTAAACTTATAGTAAAGGAAGTAAATTTATGCATTATATTTGATTTACTGAAATCATGGCAATTACAAATCATCAGTAAAATTTACCACAATGGTGATCCGTCTAGAATAGAATGACCAGTGGCTAACTAAACCATTTCTCTTAGCAATTTATTTAATTGTCCAATTCTAATGGTACCAACCTCGGTCGCGTCATCTAGGCGGTTAGAAAATGTGTTTCGCTCTCAGTTGTGAAAATACTTTGGAGGATTAAAGTAATAAAATAGGCTGGAAATGGGCGCACATCATCTGGTTCCTCCAAGACTATTAAGTGTAGTCCACGCTTGCACTTTTTTCTCCCTGAAAATGTTTTCGTCACGTTAAGAAAAAGCATAGATCCTGGTTATTCGTTCATTTCCTGAAATAAACGACTGAGCCAAGAATCAACAAAACTAACATTATCTTACATCATGCGTCCATGTCCATTCGTCCGAATTTTCATAGCAAGGTAGCCAGAACTGTTTCTTTTTTTTAAGTTCCTTGAAAACCCATATTTCATATTCATATGAGGGAGGGGGAGAAAGTTGGTTGTAAATGTGAAAGTGGCGGGCGTTGAGAAGAAAAACGGGAGTTCATATCAGATGAGAAATTGGGAGCCATTTATACGGACAGCCTCTAAAGCTGTAGTTCCTCGCTCCGAATTTTTCACGAGATAACTCACTTTCCGTCTCGTTTCCTTCATCCTTTCCTTCCTTCTTATTTCTTCGCGCTCGGAGAATGCAGATTCCAGGCATAGGAGTAAGTAAGCACATATTTACGAAGTCCCTCTGCTTCACCCAGCCTGCCCTAATAAAGTCAGGTTTTTCAACGCATCTACGTACATAGTAATGAAGCCCTTCTCTCACAACGGATACAATTCAAATGTATCACAAGGATTTCAAAGAATAACTTCAGATGTGACCTAAAAGGCACAATGTTATATATTCTGAGTTGTGCAATGATAGAATTCAGATATCACACATTTTTTGTCAAATGATGGCTTATCGTGTAATTTACAAGGCAGAAAGCTCCCATCCCTGTTATACATGTACAAATTTTACCTCACTTTGACGAAAGCATTTACACAATCACTACACTACACCCACTGTATTTTAACCATTATTGGACATATTTGTGTACCCGACTTTCCTACCCCATCAGGGCACCTCGCCGATTTATGAAAGCAAAAGTGGGAAAAACTCCTCTGTATGAAAGGTAAAAGCACCAGTGTTGGAAAATGATAATCTCGTCAAGCCGTGACACCTGGGTTGCCCGACCAAAATCTGGTCGACATAAAATTATTTGAAAATGGCTTCCAAATAAATCGAAGCAATTATCTCGTACTTTTAGAAACTGCTTTTGATTTGTTTATCAGTATTGATGTCAAATTCAAGCATTATATTGAATATTTGAAGGCGACACACGAGTGTAAACCCTTGTGAAGTTCAAAGAGAAAGTACACTTTCTTCGCTACTCTTCCAGGTCCCATGGCTTCCTAGCCTAGAATTCCAGATTGAATTATGCATGATAAAAGCGAGCAGGCTTTTTTTTCTTTTTGCTGTGCATGTATGTGCAATTGTAAGTGTTTGTATTTTAAATTTTCTGACACAATACCCAGGACAATGAATCCAACTTTCTACATACTCACTTTGACTCCTTACGCTCATTTTACGACAATCAGTACGCACACTTCCATACATACATGTTCAGGTTTAAGCACAAATAGAATAGATTTAAAAATGCATTACAAATTATATGGTGCAATTCTCTTGTTCTGAGAACACTTTTTATTCTTGGCCATGGACATACAGAGGAAGAATAATGCAAAGGGCGGACCAAGCTTCAGACCAAACGTTGAACGTTAGGTTAATGACATTGAAGACAGGAGAATATGTTCAGACTCAGTCGGACAAAGACATTGTCCTTGTATTTGGATATATGTTACGGCCAATTTATACAATCATATGATTCATAAACTTAAGCATATTTTTGTCAACAAGGAGCATTTAGTGTGAACTTCTTTAACATTCTGTGAATTACTGAAATTTATCTGTGCAGAAATCTTAAAATTGGTGACGTATTCATCACTAAGTACAACTTGGCATTAGTCGATCTGCCTGAACAACTTTTGTGAAGGTCCTAACTCGAAAAGTCAAATCGTTTGGCCACTGGAGATACACGGGGGGGATGCACAATGCCCTATTTCCTTACATTCATTGTGTCTAAAAAGTTAATAAAAAAATATCCGAATTGTGATAAATTAGCCGATTCCAAGAATTAGCCCTAACATAAACACAAATACATTTTGACAAGCGGACCAGACTTCAGCTCCCGGGTAGTTTGTGAGGGAATTTCCCGGAAGAGTTCAAGCAGCGTTCTCTGCATGCGACCTTTATTTCTTTTTCGTTTCCTTCTTTTTCATTCCTGATGACGACGATGGCCCGAGTGGAATTGTTGGAGTTTTGAAGAGAAACACAATTCTATATCGTACGTATGTACGTATATATTTTTGTACACTATGCATGGATGCATGGATTGCCAAAACCTGGCGGCTTGATGCTCCGTTGTCTGCTCTGTCCTCTCTTCACATAAAATATTATTAATTATTTTGCTTTTTCCAATTCCATTAGACCTAGACTAGACAGGCCCCCGCTCAGTAGAAGGTTGAATGACATGTTGAAATATAATGTAGTCGTCGTACAATGGGGTTTGGATGAAAAAAGGGGAAATGCGGATTCAATTCAAAATCCTTTCTATTATTTTGGCAGAATGGTTACAGGGTGTCCCGCAAGTCACTGTATTGTACAATTCCAGCTCTCTTGTATTTTTAGAGGTTCGTTGGCCGTACTATTCAAGTTTCATGATTTACTGACCTGCAAAGCAGGGTTGGGGGCTCTCTCCCTCTTAAATATAGACGATAAACCATAATTTGGCATAGAATGTGTGATATTTGAATTCTTTCATCCCAACTCAGGCACGGTAATAAGTCCTGTGTGTTAATTGCCAATTCTGATTTAAAAATTTGAGATCACAGTGTCCTTTCTTGAGCTCAGCCTCAAATTAGAGGGGTCAGAATTTATAAAATTTTAAAAATAATATTCTTAAAAAACCGAGTGTTCCGAAAAAGCTCTGGATATTTAAGTGTTGTGATTATTTGGATACTCTGTACATGTCCAAGTATAAATATCTGAACAGAATGGAAGGAAGTGTGATTTGACTGGGAGTAAATGGGGGGACCAGGGGTAGAAAACGATGTTTATTGCATTGCTGTAGGTACAAAACGAAGTGGGAAAAGAAAAATCGGCATCATAAGTCTTGTCAACACTACAGAATGCGTAGTGAAGTTTTTTTTTTCCTGAGCCGCCCCGCCGGCATTCTTACAATTCTACACACTTTCTTACCTACTTTCTTCGGAGAGAAAGAAGACGAAGAAACTCAGAGAGTAAATATTCCTCTCAAGTTTGAATTTTATTTGCCATGGAGAGCACGTTCGTTATAACGGCCGACCCAGATTCATTCTTACTTGCTTTTCCCTCCTTCCTTTGGTTTTCTTTAACACAAAATAGTTTGGTTGGAAGGGCATGGTTTTGTAGAGAATCTCTGAGCTTGTGCTTGAGTTTGAACATTACATGACTTCCTTCCTAAGAGTTTACAAAACTGAGAAGCTTTAGACCAAAAACTGGTTTGGGAATTCTCAACTTGAGTTCACGATAAATTGTACAAACGTATGTACGCACTGTGTACATGTACAATGACATACTGTACGTTCATTCCTATCAAGAGAAAGAAGTCTGTTGGGAATTGTGTTATTTTCAGAGCAATCCTCAACTTTATTAGACAAATGGAATGAAATAATCATTTTAGAAAAAGGACTTGACAGGGAAATTGTAGTTGTAGTGTGATGGGAATAATATGATCACTCACATTCAAACCTAACGCCCACGTAAAACTTTTCCTCCGTTTTGATTCACAAAAGTTTTGTCGTTATAACAAGAGCAAACTGAAACTGATGGTGTGGATTTTCCATGTGGCGACGCTTTAATTGATACGATGTAGCGTAGAAATTCAAATTTTATTTCACAAACTCCTCCAACTCTCACGAATCACCACCTAAATTGATTCATTATAAAATTAATCACTTCCTCCGAATGTCAAACCTGAAATTTTCAAATTTTTCTCCACCTACGTAGTAATAAATTAGCAAATCGATTTCGTCCAGAATTATTGTTCTTTGAATATTTTAGATAATTACGATTTTGACAATTAATAATTAATTATTGGTTCCTGGCCGTATGCCTAGAATCATAATCTAATCGTCATCAGTACGGTATTTCAATTCCTGGAGGCTCACTACAGGCATTTTAAAGTTGACCAGCAAGAATACCAGTATAAAAGTATAGGAATACGAATCATTAATATTTTCCGGGCGAAGCTCCGTGCCTTCGGCGTCTGACAACTTAACCAAGTAGCCAGTTGTTTGTCAGCAGGTGCCCAAAACCCGGGTCCTGTCTTCGTTCCGGATTCCGGGCAAACTCTGCACTATACATACCATATACCAAATAAAGTCACCCGTCGTACGACTGCTCGTCCAAT